>ML362655.1:0-35371 GCA_005239505.1 Nicotiana paniculata | reverse complement strand
AATAATAATAATAATAATAATAATAATAATAATAATAATAATAACAACAACAACAACAACAACAACAACAACAATAAGTGTCTTGGGATAAAAAAAGGTCATGGGCCAATAAAACCAGAAAAGGGAAACCTCACTAAGAACTCAAGGAGTAGGATCTGCAGACTCGGGTCACTCGGCATATACTTGGGCTCATATCTTAACGCTAAGAGCAACTTAGCCTTCTCTGTAGACAGTACAACTGAGAGGCTCAAGCTAACCATATGTCTTATGGGCCTACTTTTCCTGAAAGTAAGTTGTAACGACCCGATCGGTCGTTTTCAGCATTTTACTTCGCTCGATAGTTTACGGGGATGAGTATCTCCATAAGATGTATTATTACTTGTGTGAATCGTCGGTTTTGGTTTTCAGGTTATCCGGAATTCATTTGGAAGAATCATTCTCAACTAGGAAGCTTTAAATTGGAAGAGTTGTCCAAGTTTGACTTTTTAGTATTTGACCTCGGATTGGAGTTTTGATGGTTATGTTAGCTCCATTGGGTGATTTTGGACTTAGGAGCATGTCAGGATTGTGATTTGGAGTCCCGTAATTGAATTTGGCTTGAAATGGTGAAAGTTGGATTTTTGAAAAGTTTGATCAGGAGTGGACTTTTTGATATTGGATTCGGATGTGGTTCCGGGAATTAGAATAGCTTCGTTATGTCATTTGGGACTTGTGTGAAAATTTTGGGTTCAATTCGTGCTGGTTTGCTATGTTTCGACACAAGTTATGGAAGTTGAAAAGTTCAAAGTTCATCAAGTTTGATTTGGGATGTGATTCGTTGTTTCGTTATTGTTATGTGTAATTTGAGGCCTCGAGTAGGTCCGCGTTGTGTTATGGGACTTGTTGGCATGTTCGAACGTGGTCCTGAGGGGCTCAGTTGTGTTTTGGATTGGCTTCGGACCATTCCGGAGTTACATGAGATTGCTGATTTGTTGGTGTTTCAGCTGTTCTTCGCGATCGCAAATGGAGGAACGCATTTGTGATGGGTATTTTGGTCAGTTCAGCTGATTTGTTCTTCGCGTTCGCACTCCCTTGGTCGCGTTCGTGATGGGTTGGAGTTGTGTGCTTCGCGTCCCCATCCATGGCTATGCGTTCGTGTAGTGTTGAGCGGAGGGCTGGTAGTGTTCTTCTTCGCGTTCGCGAGGGTTTGACCGCGAACGCATAGTGTAAAGTGGTCAGTGTGGGTTTGTGCTTTGCGAACGCGAGGCTTATACCGTATTCGCGTAATAGGATGTCTAGGCAGAAGTATAAAGTACTCTATTTCAGGGGTTTCAGCTATTTTTGTATTTTTGGAGCTACGGAGCTCGGATTGAGGCGATTCTTGAAGCAATTTTAAACATGTGGACTGGGGTAAGTGTTCTCTACTCATTTTTTATTTTATATCATGAATCTATCTTCGTTTTCAGCATTTGATTGAGGGTTCCAAAAGAGAAATTGGGGGTTGTAACCTAAAGATTCATAATGTGAATTTTCGAGTTTTGAACATCGATTTGGAGTCGAATTTGAGTGAAACTAGTATGGTTGTACTCGTAATTGAATAGGTTGTAGTATTTTGTAAGTTTTGTCGGGTTCCGAGGCACGGTCTCGGGTTGGGATTTTGGGTCACCCTCAGGCAAGCCAAATAGTCACCTCACATATGTGCCGCTAACATGTAATTCACATAATAAATAGTCCGAGGGTTCCAAATTCCCTCAAGTCAAGGTTAGACACAACACTTACCTCGCTCCTAAGACCACTCACTTCTCAATCACAACCTTGTCTCTGAAACAAGCTTTCAGACCAGTAGAATCTAGCAAATTACCAATCAAACGATTTAAATTAAGCCTTAGGAACTACCCATGGTTTCAAGAATTCAATTTAGGCCATTTTTTAAAAAGTCAACAAAAGTAAATACCCCGGGCCTGCTTGGTCCAAATCCGAAATTCGGACCAAAACCCGATTAATCATTCACCCCCGAGCCTGGTAATGTAGTTTATTTTGGAATCCGACCTCAATTTGAGGTCAACATCCCCAATTTATCAAATCCCTAATTTCTACCCAAAACCCCCCAATTCCACTATGAAAACTCTAGATTTTAGGTTGAAAACTTGTGAAATGTAGTGAAACATTGAAAAGAAAAATAGGTTAGAATCACTTACCAATGATTTGTGGAAGAAAGTGTCTTGGAAAAGCGCCTCTAAGGTTTTAAGTTTTGAAAATTTGAAGAATGAACCAAAACTCCGGTCTAAGTCATATTTTGTTCAGCTGCAGATGTCGCATTTGCGACCTTTGCAAAGCCCGCAACTTCGAGAAAAGCTTCGCAAATGCGAAATTGCAACATTTATGATTCCTGCGCAAATGCAAACAAAATGTTGGCACATGCGGAATTTGAGGATCGCAAATGCGACCCATATCTTCTCAAATGCGAAGAATCTCCCTCCCCAGCTCCCATCGCAAATGCGAAACTTTGTTCGCAAATGCGTACACTGGCCAACGCAAATGCGACCTCATGATCGCAAATGCGAACCTAGGCTGACCCAGGCATACTTCACAAATGCGAAGAAATGGCTCGCAAATGCGAGCCTGACAGAAGATGGAAATGTTTGCAAATGCGATATCAAAGGCCTATTCCCAGAAAAATTGCAAAAACCAGACAATGTATAAGTCTAAGTCAATCTGTAGCCTATCTGAAACTCACCCGAGCCCTCGGGGCTCTAAACCAACTATGCACACAAGTCTCTAAACTTTATACGAACTTGCTTGTTCGATCAAAAAACCAAAATAACACCTAAATCTACGAATTGAACACCAAACCAAATGAAATTTTCAAGAAAACTTTGAAACTTCTATTTCACAACCGGGCGTGTGAATCACGTCAAACCAACTCCGTTTTTTACCAAATTTCACAAACAAGTCATAAATATGGTATTGGACCTAAACCGGGTTCTGAAAATAAAATACGAACCCGTTATCTAAAAAGTCAAACTTTCGTCAAACATTTCAAATTCATTAAGCCTTTAACTTTCAAATTTCGACAAAGTCCGATATCTTGGGCTAGGGACTTTCAAATTCGATTCCAAGCATACGCCCAAGTCCCAAATTACGGTACGGACCCATCGGGGCCATCAAAATATGAATTCGGGTCCGTTTATTCAAAATGTTGAACGAAGTCAACTCAATGAAGTTTTAAGGAAAAATTCCATATTTTTCTCAATATTCACATAAAATCTTTCTGAAAAGACGCTCGGACTGTGCATGCAAATTGAGGAAGGCTAAAAAAGGGTTTTAAGGCTTCGAATCATAGATTTATGTTTAAAACATAAGATTACCTATTGGGTCATCACATTTCAGTTGTTCTTCGCGATCGCGGATGGAGGAACGCGTTCAAGATAGGTATTTTGTTCAGTTCATCGGTTTGTTCTTCACGTTCGCGCTCGCTTGGTCGCGTTCGCGATGGGTTGGAGTTGTGTGCTTCGCATCCCCATCCATGACTATGCGTTCGTGTAGTGTTGAGCAGAGGGCTGGCAGTGTTCTTCATCGTGTTCGTGAGGGTTTGACCACGAATGCGTAGTGTAAAATAGTCTGTGTGGGTTTTTTCTTCCGGACGCGAGGCTCTACCACATTCGCGTAAGAGGATGCCTGGGTAGAAGTATAAAGTACTCTATTTCGGGGGTTTCGGCTATTTTTGCATTTTGGAGCTATGGAGCTCGGCTTGAGGTGATTCTTGAAGCAATTTTCACCATGTGGACTAGGGTAAGTGTTCTCTACTCATTTTTTGTTTTATATTATGAATCTATCTTCGTTTTCGGCATTTGATTGAGGGTTCCAAAAGAGAAATTGGGGGTTTTAGCCTAAAGTTTCATAATGTGAATTTTTGAGTTTTGAACATCGATTTGGAGTTGAATTTTGAGTGCAACTAGTATGGTTGGACTCGTAATTGAATGGGTTGTCGCATTTTGTAAGTTTTGTCGGGTTCCGAGGCAGGGGCCCGGGTTGGGATTTTGGGTCAATTTTGTACTTTTGATTAAAAGTTCGACCTTTACCATTTGAAATCGTTTCCTTGGGCTTTATTTGATATATTTGAGTTGTTTTTGGCTAGTTTCGAGCCATTTTGAGGTCGGTACACGCAGGATGTCATTGCAGAGCATCGTTTTGGCTTGCTCAGTATTGGATTTGTGATGGTAGGCAATAATCTCATGTTTTAGTCAATTATTACATTCCAATTTACTGCATTTCAGTTGAGTTTGAGCTTTAATCGCTAGTGTTTTACACTAATTGTGTGTTTTATGCCTTGTAGGAGTGATTCCGAGCTATGTAGAAGTTATGGAATGAATTCAAGTGATTTGGAGCTTCGAAGTATGAGTAAAATCCCAAGAAATTAAGTCGGGATTGTGTTCGAGGATTAATGAATGATAGTTAAGAGCGAACGAAGAATCGAACAGGCATATTATGCACTGTCTAGTAAAATACACATAACTCTTTGCTCAGAACTCTGTTAGGACTCCACAATATATTGTTGGAAATATAATTAAGGGATACAAATTTCGTGTTTAACCATTTTTCAAATTCCCTACAGAACAGGGTGAAAAGTGCACGGCAAGTGCACCTCCGTGCATATGGGGCAGAATAGTGTGAAAAGTGTGCAGGCACATTTCTAGGTGCGCGGCCTCGCACGTCTTGTCCGGGAAAAGTGTCATTTTTCGCGTAGGAGAAGGTGTATGTGTTTGGGCCCGACCCTAATTGGTATATATACATGAAAAAATGGTATTTTTGGGACTTTGACATAATTTAGGCCTAAGGAGGCTAAGGAGAAGTTGGAGAAGGAAGAGCACAAGGAATCCATCATTAATCCCAACTCAAGACAAGGGTTTGGATGTTTTATGTTTCCCTTTGACTTAAACTTAATTGTGATGAATTTCTCCATATCCATGGAGTAATTCTTCCTTAGGGATTGATGGATTTGGTGTTTTGAGAATTGTTTGTGGATATTAATTCTAGTTTTATATATTGAATTGTTTTTGGTGTTTTTATTGTTGCATATATATTCACATGTTTACGTAATCGAAAGAGGCGTAACTTGTGATGTTGTTTCATTATTTTGTTGGTTGAATTTATTTATTCTTCCTAGTAATCGAAAGAGGCTAGTTGAATTATCGTTTAGACCTAGTTAGGAGGATAACCGAAAGATGTTCTCCTAAAGATTAACCCACTATTCTTGCATATCTTCACCAAGCTTAACTTAGTTCATATCGCGAGGTTGAGTCTTAATCGAGAGAGGAGTTTCTACTGAATGTTTGACTATAATTGAGTGAATTTGAGAGATTCACTTGAACCTTAGAAGTGAATCGACTAGAGTTAATTCCCGAACAAGTATCTTACACCTATCCAATCAACCCCTATTTTCTCCCCTTTATATCTTCTTGATTACTTCTATTGCAATTTTCATTAGCTAATAATTTAGACATTTAGTTAATTTTAGCTTTAATTCACACAAATCTACATTGTTGATCATCTTGAATAGCAATAAAGCTGTAAACCACAAAAACACTGTTTAACTCCAATTCCTGTGGACACGATATTTTAATTTACTATATTCGACTAGCGAGCATATTTTAGCATGTGTTTAGAGCTCGTAAATTTGTCTTGTTCAAGGTAAGTAACACTTCTAAACTTGATTTTGAGGGTACGAACCCTGAATATATGTGCTATGTGTTTGGTGTTGAGGTGACGCACATGCTAGATGACGGGTGTGTGGGCGTGCACCGTGTGAATCATAACTCCATTATTTATGTAGTACTGTATAGTTACCTGATCTTATCTGTAACCATGAATCTCTACGTAATATAGCTATTGAGCTGTGATCCATGCTAGCAACCATGTCCAGGCTACATGTTTATTCTGTTGGGACCCATTGAGGTCATTACTACTGTTGAGTTATTTTTTTACATTTCAATTTCATACTTAGTCATGTTCATTCATTCATATCATATCTCAGTCTCTGTTGCTACATATTGACACATCATATCATCATTGTTTGAGATAGTTTCATGGTATTGTGAGCCCGAGAGACTGGAGAGATTGATGATAGAGTGAGGTCGAGGGCCTGATTGTGAAGTTATCGATATTGTGTCACATTAGTTGTCCGTGCGGATCAAGGTATTTATACTATGTCACATGAGTTGTCCGTGCAACACGTGGGTTGTCCATGCGGATCCAGATATTTATACTATAGCATGTAAGTTGTTCGTGCAGCACGTGAGTGTCCGTGCAGTTTATAGCGCTTACGCTGAAGAAGCCTCTCCAGAGTCTGTACACACCCCCATTAAGCGCAGGTACCAACTGAGTGCGAGTGCTGAGTGCCGAGTGATTGGGAGGACTAAGTGATTGTGAAGACTGAGTGGCTGTGAGGAATGAGTGACTGGGATGGATGAGCGGCTGGGAGGACTGAGTGAATTGATACTTTGAGAGTATGCATATTGTTTTATCACTGAGTTGCATCGTATATGACATGCACACTTGATATACAGGCATAGAGATGGATTTTTCCTCATGCTGTACGGTATCACTTCATTCATGACTTCTCATACATATTGACTTATGGGAATAGAGAGGTATTTTACACTTGCTATCTGGAAAGAAAATGAAACATCTTATTTATTATTGAAAGTATTGTTGGGAAAAATTACGATTTTCAAACTTATTCATATACGATTTTCGGTAAAGGATTTGGGTTTTCACTGATACTCTTGAAAAGCGGAACTATTTTTTGGGAAACTATGAATAAGCTGAGTATTTTATCTCTGAATTACTTCTTTTACTACTTGCTTTATGTTGTTATGAAATGTTGTTGGCTATTGGTGTTGGCCCGACCTTTGTTCCAGATCGTCACTACTTTCAACCTAAGGTTAGTTTTGTTACTTATTGACTACATGGGGTCGGTTGTACTCATACTACACTTCTACACCTTGCGTGCAGATGTTGGTTGCTGATGTTGTTGTGTTGGATGAGAGCTGGATTTGAAGATGTACCTGCATTCCAGTGGTAGCTGCCTCTTGTTCATGGTAGCCGTAGATTATTAAAAATATGTTTATGTCCATTTCGAATAGATGATGTATTATTTCATACCAACATTGTAAATTCTAATCTTAGAAGCTCATGATTTGTACTACCGGTCGTTGGGGAAATTTATAAGATTAAGATGTTTTCCTTCATTTAATTGTCTTATTAATTTTATTGAATCTGATAGTTGTTAATTGGATTACCTAGCAGTTTGAGTTAGGTTCCATCACGACTAGTTGTATTTTGGGTCGTGACAAGTTGGTATTAGAGCTCTAGGTTCATAGGTTCTACAAGTCATGAGCAACTCTCTTGTAGAGTCTTGCAGATCAGTATGATGATGTCCATACCTATCTTTGAAAGGCTACAGGACATTTAGGATATACTTCCCATATTTCTTTCCTTATCGTGCAACATTGATTCAGCTTGAAGCGTAGCACTTTGAATTCCTTCCACGCATTCGTATGTGTATGTGAGTTCTCGGTATTAGTTGTTCATCGTTGGCTTGTGATTCCATGGATGTGGTGTGAGATGTGATTTTGTTGTGCTAATTATGGACCAGCCTGAAGGACTTGAGGCTGGTTTTTGACTGTAGATTGAGCACAAGGATTTTGGTTGTGTGAGCACGTGCTTTTGGACCCATATGTATGATAGTGTCCCTATGAGCGGAATTCGTGGCACGAAGAGTGGATGGATGGCTATGTGATGAGTATAATGTGACTGCGAGATGTGTTCATATGTTTTGAATGTGATGAGAAGAGTTTGATTGAGATGTAGAAAGGACTATTGGGTGTTTCAATTTGTCTTGATTTGACGTATAGTCTCGAGATATGAGTGTATTAGAGGATCCTTCGTGTTGTCTAACTGTTGTGGTTGTGAAAGGGTGGAAAGAGGTGTTAGTTTTAGGCTAAGCAGGTGGCTTACAACCTGCCAGGTAACTTGCATATGTGTGAATTTCATGAGAGTGTGTGGAGGGTATCTTATCAACTAGTGGGTTATATTTGTGCGATTTGAGTTCGGATTGGTGGTAATGGTTGACTTGACTGTCACGGCGATAAATGAGAGAGTCATATATGATTTGAAGGATTAAATGGTTGGTGTTACATGAGCTTATAAAATATTTAGTTGAATCTCATTGTGCTATTATGGCAGTAATGGGGTATGGTTATTGTAAGTTATCAAATGTTTTATTCCATGGCTTTGAGCCAAGTGGGGGAGTCTAGTATCGACGAGTTGATTGCACGATTATGTGTTGTATTGGTTTTGGTTGAGTTATACTGGTGAATCAATTACGACTTGCAGATATTGATATTGAGGATGACTCGAGTAAGGAAATTTCTCGATACAGGTTGTATAACACTCTATGAGTATTTGGGAATCATGGAATGATTGAGTGGTTATTCGTGAAGGATGTAGTGTGCATGGAGTAGCAATTTGCTTGGTTGCATTAATGTGGGGTTACTTCTTTGGGTGTCATCTTGCTAATAGGGCACAAGTCATTTGGCCCGTTTGGGGCGGTGCAATTGAGATTTGAGCAGAGGGGGTGAATCTCGAGAATGGTTCTAATGGATTCAAGATTAATATGTAGCAATTGAGAATTTTGGATTGGTATATGACTAGAAACTAATATTTTCGTTGGAGGGTGTCGAGACTCGTGGTATTTCTATATCATTATAGATTGTACATTTCAATATCAAGAAGGGAAGGAAACGACTTTAGATTCACAGAAGGTCTCTTCAGAGTGAGTATCTTGGTTGTGGTACTTTTGGGGTGCTTAAGAGAGAATTCAGCGGCTTATGGGTCTTAAGGTGGTTTTATGCTAGGATCTTGTGGTGTGAGTTTTGGTTACTTGAGGGTAATTCGGAAGGAACTCAGAGAAATAAGACTACTTGGTAGTAGGTTGGATCAGCACAGTAATGGATATGATCTGTTTTGTGAGTCTCTACTTGGTGAGTCTCTACATGTGTTTTATGAAAATAATCTTGGGCTTGGCGACCTGCGTGACTTGGTTTAGTTAGAGAGATTCACTTCTGATGGCCTGGTTATGTGAAAATGGATTTTGGGTGGATATTGATTATGTGAAAATGATTTCTATCACGATTCGAGGTGGATATTTCCTACTAGCGTGAGGGACATGTTGCGTACTGTGATTTCCTCCTGGATGAGATCAAATGGAAGGTTCTTGGCTAATTGAGCATGTAATTTTCTTGTGAATCGGAGTGGATAATGAGATTCTCGTACTTTTCATATGATGGCATGATAGATGTGGTGTGTTGTGCGGGATCGAGATTTTCATGTGCAAGGTCACAGTTCAGTTTTGAAGAGAAGGTCATGAATTCTTAGACAACATGGCGGTTTCAAATATCTAGATGAATGCTATAACCACTTGGTAATGCCTGAGGAGGTGCGCATTTCAGAAGGCGCATTGAGTTTTGACTTACAGATGCTTCATTGGTATTATGGTACTCGCCTGGTTAATCGACTAGTGATATTCAGATTTTTTCTATATGGCACAGAAGAATTATAGAAGTATTCCTCGTGGGATGATCGTGTATGAGAGATGTGTTAGACATTCGAGCAGTGGAGTTGGGATCAGATATGGTAATTCGTGTGTTCTATGGATTTGGAGACTAGGAGTTCTCAGGAACAGATTGTTTGTGGTTGTGGACTGTGAATTTATGGCCAAATCTAGCCAGATGATAGTATGTGTTATGATTAAGTCATTGTGGATTTTTGAGGGGTTAATTATCTACTTGTGGATTACCAGGGTTGATTTGGGAGCTCAATGGTAGGCCTAATGAAGATGTGGATTCTACATCGAGTTGGATCTGTTGACTCTGTGCTGTTATTGCACAAAGGTGTGTCATTCGGTTAGAGCGAGCTTGTTAGTGTTCATATATATTCTATGTGTCATCCTTCAATGCTACGAGTGGTTGTGATTCGTTGGTTATATACACATATGGTGAAGTTATATTGGGGCCTTATAGCGGAATTTGAGCGTGATGGGTATTTTGGTGATGCATGATTGATTGTGCATTGATTCAGTTCTTTCAAGTTTGTGTGGCATTGGGTCATTTTCTTCTCCATGTTCATGGTCATGCACCTTGAATACCTGATGTCGAGTTGCGCATGGTTATTGAGTTTGAGCAGGGCGGCTTGAAGTATCTCATATGGACCAGTGTTTGGATGGGGCCGTGTATTGCAACGTTATGTTGAGATATGATCTTTTATGTTAGATTCGGGTGATATGGTTCTACAGTGTGTGATGGGCTTGTAGCATTGCGTTGTGTCAGTATTTGTTAAGCTTGCGAGACAGTTCTCTCGTTTGAGTCATTTTCCATGTTTGAGTATATTTGAATTATTGCGGATGGGTGCATGGATTACACGGTTTTTGGATCTAGGTATTATCGGTGTGGCATGTTAGTAGAGTAGTTGGTATTTGATAAGATGAAGTCGTCGGATCTAGAGTGTGTGCTATTGTATTTTATTGCGGTCTATTTGGAAGGATAATATCGAAAGTCGGCTTAAAAATGGCTATAGTTCTTCTTGAAGGAGAGGGAGATCCATGACTTGTTGATCTAATGAATGGTTATGAATTTTGCGTGTTTCTTTCATCATCTGCAGTATACAAAGGTTTTAGAATGAGGTTTTGTTAGATATGGGGTTTGTTACCGGTATTGGGTTGTTTGAAACAACTACTGTGATTAGAAATCATTGCTGGGAGTATTTGAGTTATGTGGTATATCATGCGATTGTACCTTGGATTATGGTTGTGGCTCGTTACAACTTGTTCAAACTTATACATTGTATAGATTGCGAGGTTCAGGTCTTGTAGGAAAATTTCAGATGTTTGAAATTGGATTCTATGGTCACGAGATAAGGTTGAGGTAATGATCTTCAGTATGTTATGTTGTCGGGCCTATTTGGAATAGAGTGACTTGGGATCACCCCCGGGTATGTGCATGGTAAGGTTATACGGCGGTTTGGCAGCTTCGGAACAACTCTGGGCACGTTCGAGGACGAATGTATGTTGAACTGAGGGAGGATGTAAAGACCCTGCCGGTCATTTTGTGCATTTGTACTTCGCTAGGTATTTTATAGGAATGATTAGCTCCGTGTGATGTATTATGACTTGGGTGAATCATCGGTTTTGGTTTTCAGGTTATCTGGAATTGATTTGGACTAATGATTCTCAACTAGGAAGCTTTAAATTGAAAGAATTGACCAAGTTTGACTTTTTAGTATTTGACCTCGGATAGGAGTTTTGATGGTTCTGTTAGCTCCGTTGGGTGATTTTGGAATTAGGAGCGCGTCCGGATTGTGATTTGGAGGCCCGTAGTTGAATTTGGCTTGAAATGGTGAAAGTTAGATTTTTAGAAAGTTTTACCGGGAGTCGACTTTTAGATATCAGATTCGGATTGTGGTTCCGGGAATTGGAATAGATTCTTTATTTCATTTGGGACTTGTGTACAAAATTTGGGTTCATTCCGGGTTGGTTTGCTATGTTTCGGCACAAGTTATGGAAGTTGAAAAGTTCAAAGTTCATCAAATTTGATTTGGGGTGTAATTTGTCATTTCGTTGTTGTTATGTATGATTTGAGGCCTCGAGTAGGTCCGCATTGTGTTATGGGACTTGTTGGCATTTCTGACGAGATCCCGAGGGGCTCAGGCGTGTTTCAGATTGGCTTCAGACAATTTCAGAGTTTCATGAGATTGCTGGTTTGCTGGTGTTTCAGATGTGCTTCGCGATCGCGGATGGAGGAAAGCGTTCACGATGGGTATTTTGGTCAATACAACAGTTTTTTCTTTGCATTCGCGCTCCCTTGGTCGCGTTCGCAATGGGTTTGAGTTGTGTGCTTCGCGTCCGCGTCCGCGTCCATGGCTATACGTTCGCATAGTGTTGAGCTGAGGGATGGCAGTGTTATTCATCGCGTTCGCGAGGGTTTGACCGCGAAGGCGTAGTGTAAAGTGAGGAACTGTGGGTTTGTTCTTCGCGACCTTCTTCCGCGTTCGCGTAAGAGGATGCCTGGGCAGAAGTATAAAGTACTCTATTTCGGGGGTTTCGGCTATTTTTGCATTTTTGGAGCTATGGAGCTCGGCTTGAGGTGATTCTTGAAGCAATTTTCACCATGTGACTAGGGTAAGTGTTCTCTACTCATTTTTTGTTTTATATCATTAATCTATCTTCATTTTCGGCATTTGATTGAGGGTTCCAAAAGAGAAATTGGGGGTTTTAGCCTAAAGTTTCATAATGTTAATTTTCGAGTTTTAAACATCGATTTGGAGTCCGATTTGAGTGAAACTAGTATGGTTGGTCTCGTAATTAAATGAGTTGTCGGATTTTGTAAATTTTGTCGGGTTCTGAGTCACGGGCCCGTGTTGGGCTTTTGGGTTGATTATGGACTTTTGATTAAAATTTGACCTTTATCATTTGGAATTGTTTCCTTGGGCTTTATTTGATGTATTTGAGTTGTTTTTGGCTAGTTTCGAGCTGTTAGGAGGTCGGTACGGTTAGGATGGAATTGTGGAGCATCGTTTTTCCTTGCTCGATATTGTATTTGGCTTGTTCGAGGTAAGTAAAACTTCCAAACTTGGTGTTGAGGGTATGAACCCAGAATATACGTGTTATGTGTTTGGTGTTGAGGTGGCGCACATGCTAGATGACGAGCGTGTGGGTGTGCATCATATGAATCGTAACTCCATTATTTCTATGGTACTGTATAGTTACCTGATCTTATCTGTAACCATGAAATCCCTACGTACTAGAGCTATTAATTTGTGATCCATGTTAGAAACCATGTCTAGGCTACATGCTTATTCTGTTAGGACCCATTGAGGTCATTACTGCTGTTGAGTTATTTTCTTACATTGCAATTTCATACCTAGTCATGTTCATTCATTTCATATTATCTAAGTCTCTGGTTCTACATATTCACAAATCATATCATTTTTTGGTCTAGTTTCATGGCATTGTGAGCCCGAGAGACTGGAGAGATTGATGACTGAGTGAGGTCGAGGGCCTGATTTTGAAGTTATTAACATTGTGGCACGTGAGTTGTGCGTGCGGATCCAGATATTTATACTATGGCACGTGAGTTGTCCGTGCAGCACGTGAACTGTCCGTGCAGTTTATAGCGCTTGGGCTGAAGGAGCCCCTCCGGAGTCTATACAAACCCCTAGTGAGCGCAGGTACCTACTGAGTGTGAGTGCCGAGTGTTGATCGCCGAGTGATTGGTAGGACTGAGTGACTGCGAGGACTGAGTGGATGTGAGGACCGAGTGGCTGGGAGGACTGAGTGAATTGATATTCTGAGAGTATGCATATGGTTTTATCAGTGAGTTGCATCGCATTTGACATGCTCAGTTGACATGCAGGCATAAAGATGCATTTTCCTCATGCTATACGGTATCACGCCTTTCATGACTTCTCATACATTGACTTATGGGCATAGAGGGTATTTTACACTTGCTATCTGGAAAGAAAATGAAACATATTATTTATTTTTGAAAGGATTTTTAGAAAAAATTATAGTTTTCAAACTTACTCATATTTTCGACGATTTCAGTAAAGGATTTGGGTTTTCACTGATATACTTGAAAAGCGAAACTATTTTTCGGGAAACTATGAATAATCTGAGCATTTTATCTCTGAACTACTTCTTTTATTACTTGCTTTACTTTGTTATGAACTGTTGTTGGCTATTGATGTTGTCCCGGCCTTTGTTCCAGCTCGTCACTACTTTCAACCTAAGGTTAGGTTTGTTACTTATTGAGTACATGAGGTTGGTTTTACTCATACTACACTTCTGCACCTTGCGTGAAGGTGTTGGCTGCTGGTGTTGATGTGTTCGATGGGAGCTGGATTTGAAGATGTACCTGCATTCCAGTGGTAGCTGTCTCTTGTTCATGGTAGCCTTAGATTATTAAAATTTGTTTATGTACATTTCGATTAGATGATGTATTATTTCATACCATCTTTGTAAATTCTAATCTTAGAAGCTCATGATTTGTACTACCAGTCCTTGGGGAAATGTATAAGAATCAGATTTTTTCCTTCATTTAATTGTCTTATTAATTTCATTGAAATCAGATAGTTGTTAATTGGCTTACCTTGCGGGTTGGGTTAGGTGCCATCACGACTAGTTGGATTTTGGGCCGTGACAAGTTGGTATTAGAGCTCTAGGTTCATAGGTTCTACAAGTTAAGAGCAAGTGTCAAGTAGAGTCTTGCAGATTTGCATGATGACATCCATACCTATCTTCGAGTGGATAGAGGACATTTCAGATATACTTCCCATCTTTCTTTCCTTCTCATGCGGAATTTATATTTCTTGAAGAGTAACTCTTTGAATTCCTTCCACGCATTCACATGTGCATGTGAGCGTTCGGTATCACTTGTGCATCACCGGCTTGTGATTCCATAGATACAGTGCGAGATGTGATTTAAGTAAGCTAATTATTGACCAGTATAGAGGACTTGAGGCCGGGTTTTGAATATAGCTTGAGCATGGAGATTTTGGTTGTGTGAACAAGTTCTTTTGGACTCATATGTTCGGTAGTGTCCCTATGAGCGGAATTTGTGACTCGAAGAGAGGCTGCATAGCTGCGTGATAAGTATAATGTGACTGTGAGATATGTTCATATGCTTTGAATGTGATGAGAAGAGTTTTCTTGAGATGTAGAAATGACTATTGGGCGTTTGATTTTGTCTGGATTTGACGTGTAGTCTCGAGATATGAGTGTATTGGAGGATTCTTCATGTTTTCTAACTGCGACACGAATTAGGTTCTTATGCCTTGTTGGTGAGTTCAGACTCAGAAAGATTAAGTGATTGCATAGTAGTTGTGGTTGCAAAAATGTGAAAAGAGGTGTCAGTTTGAGGCTAAGCATGTGGGTAACAACCTGCGAGGTAATCTACGGATGTGTGAATTTCATGAGGTTGTGTGGAGGGTTTCTTATCTACCTGTGGGTTATATTCGTGCGATTTGAGTTCGGATCGGTGGTAATGTGTCACGACCTGGAATTCCCACCATCGGGACAGTGATGGCGCCTAACATTTCACTTGCTAGGCAAGCCAACGTTAGAGTATTATTAAGCTAAACCTTATTCAATTCAAATACAGCGAATACAGAATGATATAAAGGCTTCAACATTTATAACCACCCGGATCTAGAATCACAATTCAGGAGCTACTAAGATTACTACAAACAGAGTCTGAAGAAGGGAAAATACATTGTTTCGCAGTAGAAAAACAGAAAATGATAAAGCTAAAAAGAGACTACAGGGTCTGCGGACGCTAGTAGATCTACCTTGGGTCTCGTAACAGCAAATCCGAAAGCTAATATCTTAATCAGCCAGAGCCGGTACCAAAATCTACACAGAAAGTGCAGAGTGCAGTATCAGTACAACCACCCCATGTACTAGTAAGTGTCGAGCCTAACCTCGATGAAGTAAGTGTCGAGCCTAACCTCAAACATGTACAATTTAACAGCAATGAAGAACTAAACATATATATATATATATATATATATATATATATATATATATATACAAATAACAGCAATGAAGAACTAAACAGGTAATACCGGGAGGGGGAAGCATGCTGAGGGGTCTCCGAGATAAAGAACTACAGTAGAATGGTAAATTGAACATCCAATATACTATGAACCAATAAGAACCAGTGAACAAAGTAAAGGAAAAATATATGGCATCACCCTTCGTGCTTTTACTCTCATCCTTACCATGAAATTAATAGAAGCGGTACGGCATCACCCTTCGTGCATTAACTCTCATATCATCCACGGCATAACCCTTCGTGAATTACACTCACACTCTGGCACGACATCACCCTTCGTGCATTAACGCTCTCAACCTCACCATAAAGACAATAGAAACGACACGGCATCTCTCTTCGTGCATTAACACTCTCCCTTACCATAATTCAATGAACAACAACAACAGGATACAAAATAACAAGTGCAAGCCTTACTTCCACATTTGGTTCCACAATTTCAACCTCAACTTCGAAATCAATACTCAATTATCACCAAAATATTCATAAACATGATAAAAGTGATCGATTTAACAATACTAGTCTAATCATGGATAACATGAACAAAGGAAGCTATGATTGCAAGATACCAACCCCATCTGCATGCTTTAACCCGACTACAACGCATAAGTACTCATCATCTCACATATACGTTGTTCCCAACAATTAAACAAGTACCAAAAGGCAAACAATTCCTATTCCCTCAATCAAAGTTAACCATGACACTTACCTCGCCCTAACGTCCCAAACTCAAGGCTTAACCACGGATTTTCCTTTCACACAAGCCTCCGAACCAATAGAATTTAGCAATTACCAACCAAAAAATTCAATTTAAGCCTTAGGAACTACCCACGATTGTAAAGAATTCAATTTAGGCCGTTTGAAAAAAGTCAACAAAAGTCAACACCGTGGCCCACTTAGTCCAAACCCCAACTTCGGACCAAAACTGATTACACATTCACCCTCGAGCCCGATTATGTGGTTTGTTCTAGATTCTGACCTCAATTTGAGATCTAAATATCCAAATAACCAAATCCCTAATTTCTACCCCAAAACCCCCAATTTCCCATGAAAACTTTAGATTTTAGGTTGAACCTTCGGAAAAAGTAGTGGAAAATTGAAAGAAATTAGTATAGAATCACGTAACAATGATTTTGCGGAAGAAGAAGTCTAAAAACCGCCTCTAAGGTTTAAGGTTTTGAAAATTTTAGAATGAACCAAAAATCCAGTCTAAGTCCTATTTCTTCAGCTGCAGATGTCGCTTTTGCGACCTGGGCCCGCAAATGCGAAGATTTCATCGCAAATGCGAGAAACATCAAACTTCTGCATTCTTTGAAAATGTAAAGAATAGTTTGCAAATTCGAACTTAGGCAAGATCGCAAATGCGAACCAGTGATCGCAAATGCGAAGAGTACCCCCTCCCAGCTCCGATCGCAACTGCGAGAAATTGTTTTCACATGCGAACTCAAGCTTCTTCATCTACTCTTTGCAGATGCGATGAGTATATCATAAATGGGAATTCAATAGTAGTCGCAAATGCGAAGCTTGATCTCGCAATTGCAAGATCAGAGGCCTACAACAAGAACTGAAGCACACCAGCAATATTTTAAGTCCAAATTCACTTTGTAGCCTATCCGAAGAGTTTTCTTGAGATATAGAAATGACTATTGGGCGTTTGGTTTTGTCTTGATTTGACGTATAGTCTTGAGATATGAGTGTATTAGAGGATCCTTCATGTTGTATAATTGTGGTGAATTAGGTTCTTATTCCTTATTGGTGAGTTCAGACTCAGGAAGCTTAAGTGATTGCATAGTAGTTGTGGTTGTGAAAGGGTGGAAAGAGGTGTCAGTTTGTGGCTAAGCAGGTGGGTTACAACCTGCGAGATAATCTACGGATGTGTAAATTTCATGAGGTTGTGTGGAGGGCTTCTTATCTACCAGTGGGTTATATTTGTGCGATTTTGAATTCGGACCAGTGGTAATGTGTCACGACCCGGAATTCCCACCGTCGGGACCGTGATGGCGCCTAACATTCCACTTGCTAGGCAAACCAAAGTTAGATTATTATTAAGCTAAACCTTATTCAATTTAAATACAGCGAATACGGAATAATATAAACGCTTCAACCTTTATAACCACCCGGATCTAGAGTCACAATTCACGAGCTACTAAGATTACTACAAACAGAGTCTGAAGAAGGCAAAAATACATTGTTTCACAGTAGAAAAACAGTAAATGATAAAGCTAAGAAGAAACTCCAGGGGCTGCGGATGCTGGTAGATCTACCTTGGGTCTCGTGACAACAAATCCGACAGCTAATCTCTCAATCAGCCAGTGCTAGTACCAAAATCTGCACAGAAAGTGTAGAGTGCAGTATCAGTACAACCGACCCCATGTACTGGTAAGTGTCGAACCTAACCTTGATGAAGTAGTGACGAGGCCAAGACAAGACACCTACAAATCAAACATGTACAGTTTAGCAGTATATATATATACAAATAACAGCAATGAAGAACTAAACAGGTAATACCGGGAGGGGAAAACATGTTGAGGGGTATCCGAGATAAAGAACTATAGTAGAATGGTAAATTGAATAGCCAATATACTATGAACCAATAAGAACCAGTGAACACGGTAAAGTGAAAATACACGGCATCACCCTTCGTGCTTTTACTCTCATCCTCACGATGAAATAATTGAAACGGCACGGCATCACCCTTCGCGCATTAACTCTCATATCATGGCACGGCATCACCCTTTGTGCATTACACTCACACTATGGCACGACATCAGCCTTCGTGCATTAACTCTCTCAACCTCACCATAAAGTCAATAGAAATGGCACGGCATCACCCTTCGTGCATTAACTCTCATATCATGACACGGCATCACCCTTCGTGCATTACACTCACAATATGGCACGGCATCACCATTCGTGCATTAACACTCTCAACCTCACCATAAGGTCAATAAAAATGGCACGACATCACCCTTCGTGCATTAACACTCTCCCTTACCATAATGCATTGAACAACAATAACAGGGATATAAAATAACAAGTACAAGCCTTACTTCCACATTTGATTTCACAATGTCAACCTCAACTTCAAAATCAATACTCAATTATCACCAAAAGATTCGTAAACATGATAAAAGTGATCGATTTAACAATACTAGTCTAATCATGGATAATATGAACAAAGGAAGCTGTGATTGCAAGAACTACAACACATAAGTACTCATCAATTCACATATACGTTGTTCCCAACAAATAAACAAGTACCAAAAGGCAAACAATTCCTATTCCCTCAATCAAGGTTAACCATGACACTTATCTCCCTCCAACGTCCCAAACTCAAGGCTTAACCACGGAATTTCCTTTCACACAAGCCTCCGTACCAATAGAATCTAGCAATTACCAACCAAACAATTCAATTTAAGTCTTAGGAACTACCCACTGTTGTAAAGAATTCAATTTAGGCCATTTTGAAAAAAGTCAACACCCAGGCCCACTTGGTCCAAACCCGAAATTCGGACCAAAACCAATTACCCATTCACCCCCGAGCTCGGTTATGTGATTTGTTTTAGATTCTGACCTCAATTTGAGGCCTAAATCCCCAAATTACCAAATCATTAATTTCCACCCAAACGCTCCAATTCTCCCATGAAAACTTTAGATTTTAGGTTGCATCTTAGGAAAAAGTAGTGGAAAATTGAAAGAAATTAGTATAGAATCACGTAACAAAGATTAGGGGAAGAAGAAGTCAAGGAAAAAGTACCTCTAAGTTTTTAGGTTTTGAAAATTTTAGAATGAACCAAAAATCTCGTCTAAGTCCTATTTCTTCAGCTACAGATGTCGCATTTGCGACCTGGGCTTCGCAAATGCGAAGATTTCATTGCAAATGCGAGAAACATCACACTTCTGCATTCTTTGAAAATGCAAAGAATATTTCGTAAATGCGAACTCAGGAAAGATCGCAAATGCGACCCAGTGATCACAAATACGAAGAGTACCCCCTCCCAGCTCCCATCGCAATTGCGAGAAATTGTTCGCACATGCGAACTCTGGCCTCCCCAGCTACTCTTTGCAAATGCGATGAGTATATCGCAAATGAGAATTCAATAGTAGTCGAAAATACGAAGCTTGATCTTGTAATTGAGAGATCAGATGCCTGCATCAAGAACTCAAGCACACCAGATATATTTTAAGTCTAAATTCACTCTGTAGTCTATCCGAAACTCACTCGAGCCCTCAGGTCTCCAAACCAACTATGCACACAAGTATAAAAACATCATATGAACTTGATCGTGCGATCAAAACACCAAAATAACAACTAAAACTATGAATTGAACACCAAATCAAATGAAATTTTCTAGAAAACTTTGAAACTTCTTTTTTTACAATTGGGCGTCCGAATCACGTCAAACCAACTCCGTTTATCATAAAATTTCATAGACAAGTCATAAATATGGTATTGGAACTATACCTGGTTCCGAAAACAAAATACAGACCCGTTATCCAAAAAGTCAAGCTTTGGTCAAATATTTCAAACTCATTAAGCCTTTAACTTTAAAATTTCAACAATGTCTGATATTTCGGGTTAGGGACTTCTGAATTTGATTCCAGACATACTCTCAAGTCCCAAATCATGGTACGGACCCACCGGGACCGTCAAAACATGAATCCAGTTCTGTTTACTAAAAATGTTGACCGAAGTCAACTCAAATGAAGTTTTAAGGCAAACTTTCTTATTTCTCTCAATTTTTAACATCAAAGCTTTCCAGAAAGACGTCTGGACTGCGCATGCAAATCAAGGAAGGCTAAACTATGATTTTAAGGCTTCGGATCACAGAATTAGGTTCCAAAACAGGAGATGACCTATCGGATCATCACATTCTCCATCTCTAAAACAATTGCTCGCTCTCGAACGGACATAGAAAAGTACCTGAACTGGAAAATAGGTGGGAATATCTACTCCGTATGTCCGACTCAGACTCCCAATTAGATGCCTTAACGGGATGACCTCTCCATTGCACTCAAACTGAAGGATAACTCTTCGACCTCAACTGACGAACCTGCCGGGCTAGAATAGCCACCGACTCCTTCTCGTAAGTCAAATCCTTGTCCAACTGGACAGAGCTGAAATTTAACACATGGGACGGATCATCGTGATAATTCCAGAGCATGGAAACATGGAACACTGGATGAACTGATGATAACCCCGGTGGCAACGCAAGCCTATAAGCCACATCCCCGACTCTTTCAAGAATATAAAAAGGCCTGATACACCTAAGGCTCAGCTTGCCCTTCTTTCCTAACCTCATGTCATCCTTCATGGGTGATACCCGTAGCAACACTCTCTCCCCGACCATGAATACAACATCACAAACTCTATGGTTCGCATAAATCTTCTGTCTGGAATGAGCTATGCGGAGTCGTTCCTGAATATTCTTGACTTTATCTAAGGAATTCTGTACTAGATCTTTGCCCAACAACCGTGCCTTTCCCAGCTCGAACCACCCAACTGGTGACCGGCACCACCTACCGTATAATGCCTCATAGGGAGCCATCTGAATGCTCGACCAGTTGATGTTATTGTAGGCAAACTCTGCAAGGGGAAAGAACTGATCCCACGACCCTTCGAAGTCTATAACACATGCGTGGAGCATATCCTCCAATATATGAATAGTGCACTCGGATTGTCCTCTATCTGAGGATGAAACGTTGTGCACAACTCAATCCGTATGCCCAACTCATGTTGTACTGCCCTCCAGAAGTGCGAGGTGAAATGCGTACCTCGATCAGAAATAATAGATATGGGCACACCGTGAAGGCGGACGATCTCGCGGATATAAATCTCTGCCAGCCGCTCCAAAGAATATGTAACTGCCACAGGAATGAAATGCGCTTACTTAGTCAGCCTGTCCACAATGACCCAAATGGCATCAAACTTCCTCTGCATCTGTGGGAGTCCAACAACGAAATCCATAGTGATACGCTCCCACTTCCACTCAGGAATCTCTATCTTCTAAAGCAAACCACCAGGTCACTGATGCTCATACTTTACTTGCTGACAATCAGACACCGAGCTACATAAGCGACTATATCCTTTTTCATCCTCCTCTGCTAATAATGCTGCCGCAAGTCCTGATACATCTTTACGGGGGGCGAATGAATAGAATACCGGGAACTATGGGCCTCCTCAAGAATAAACTCATGAATTCCATCAACATTAGGCACACAAACACTACCCTGCATCCTCAAGACTCCGTCATCTCCAAAAGTAACCTTCTTGGCACCACCATGCCGCACTGTGTCCCTAAGGACCAACAAATGAGGGTCGTCATACTGTCGATCTCTAATATGCTCAAACAAAGAAGACCGAGCGACTCTACAAGCTAGAACACGGCTGGGATCTGAAATATCCAACCTCACAAACTGGTTGGCCAACGTCTGAATATGTGATGCAAGCGGCCTCTCACCGGCTGGAATAAACGCAAGGCTGCCTATACTCGCTGCCTTCCTACTCAATGCGTCGGCCACCACATTGGCCTTCCCAGGGTGATACAAGATGGTTATATCATAGTCTTTCAATATCTCTAACCACCTCCTCTGCCTCAAATTGAAATCCTTTTTCTTGAACAAATACTGAAGGCTTCGATGATCCGTGAAAACCTCGCATGACACGCCATAAAGATAGTGCCTCCAAATCTTCAGTCCATGAAAAATGGCTGCCAACTCTAAATCATGGAAAAGGTAATTCTTCTCATGAATCTTCAACTGCCGCGACGTATATGCAGTGACCCTGCCCTCCTGCATCAATACCGCACCAAGCCCAACACGGGACGCATCACAATAGACTGTATAAGATCCTGAACCTATGGGCAACACCAACACTGACGATGTAGTCAAAGTTGTCTTGAGCTTCTGAAAGCTCACTTCACACTTGTCTGACCATCTAAACGGGGCACCCTTCTGGGTCAACCTGGCCAACGGGGCTGCTATAGATGAAAACCCTTCCACAGATCGACGGTAATAGCCCACCAAACCCAAGAAACTTCTGATCTCCCTGGCTAAAGTGTGTCTAGGCCAGCTATGAACTGCCTTAATCTTCTTACGATCCACATGAATGCCCTCTAGTTATACAACATGCCCCAAGAAAGTGGCTGAATCTAACAAAAACTCGCACTTCAAAAATTTAGCATATAACTGGGTGTCTCTCAAAGTCTGAAGCACAATCCTAAGATGTTGCTCGTGCTCCTCTCGACTGCGGGAGTAGATCAAGATATCGTCAATAATAACAATCACAAAGGAGTCCAAATAATGCTTGAACACTCGCATCAAATCCATAAATGTTGTTGAAGAATTGGTCAACCTAAAGGACATCACTAGAAACTCATAATGTCTGTACCGAGTCTGAAAAGCTATCTTAGGGACATTGGATGCCCTAATCCTCAACTGATGGTAGGCAGATCTCAAATCAATCTTCAAAAATACCTTGGCACCCTAAAGCTGATCAAATAAATCATCAATCCTCGACAATGGATACTTGTTCTTGACGGTGACTTTGTTCAACTGCCGATAATCTATACACATCCTCATCAATCCATCCTTTGTCTTCACAAACAACACAGGTGCAGCCTAGGGCGAGACACTAGGTCTAATGAATCCCTTATCAAGCAAATCTCACAATTGTTCCTTCAATTCCTTCAACTCTGGCGGGGCCATACGGTATGGCAGAATGGAAATGGGCTGAGTGCCTAGAGCCAAATCAATACAGAAATCAACATCCCTATCGGATGGCTTCCCCGGCAGGTCTGCAGTAAATACCTTTGGAAACTCACGAACAACTGGCACGAAATCCATAGAAGGAACCTCTGCACTAGAATCACGAACATAAGCCAAATAAGCTAGTCACTCTATCTCGAACATACACCGAGCCTTCATATTAGAGATAACCCTGCTAGTAGAATGGCCAAGATTCCATCTCCACTCTAATTAAGGCAACCCCGGCAAGGCTAAAGTCACCGTATTGGCGTGACAGTCCATTATAGCGTGATAAGGTGACAGCCAATCCATACCCAGTATAACATCAAAATCAACTATATCGAGAAGTAGGAGATCTACACTAGTCTCAAGACTCCCAATAGTGACCACACATGAATGATAAACACAATCTACAATAATAGCATCCCCCATATGTGTGGACACATATACAGGGGCATTCAAAGAATCACGAGGCACAACCAAATATGAAGCCAAATAAAATGACACATAGGATTAAGTGGAACCTGGATCAAATAGAACTGAAGCATCTCTATTACAAATTGAAACAGTACATGTGATAACAGCGTCGGATGACTCAGCCTCAGGCCTGGATGGAAAAGCATAGAATCGGGGTTGGGGCCCACCACTCTGAACTACATCTCTAGGACGGTCCCTGGCTGGCTGGCCTCCACCTCTAATGGTCGGACCACCACCTTGAAAACTCTGAAGCTGAGGTGCACTGATAGGAGTTGGTGGTGCACTGTAGGCTACTTGATCAGAATAAGGCATATGAGGGCCAAGACCATCTGGAGTATCATGGGATGCCTAAAGTACTGAATGAAATAGCGTGGGAGGATGGCCACTACCGAAAGTACCCCTACCTCCAGATGAGGCACCACTAAAACCACCGGAGTGACGAGGTCTCTTGTCAGACCCCTGATCCCCTGAGCAAAAACAACCTCGACTCGCCTGGCGACATTGGCAGCTTCCTGAAAAGAGATCTCACTCCTAGTCTCCTTGGCAATCTGCAACTTGATAGGCTGAGCAAGTCCCTCAATAAACATACTCACCCTATCTCTCTCGGTAGGAAGTAAAAGAAGAGCATGACGGGCCAAATCCACAAAACGGGTCTCATACTGATTAACAGTCATACTGCCCTGTTGAAGATGCTCGAACTGATGATGATGCTCTTCCCTTAATGTGATAGGGAGAAACTTCTCCAGGAAAATATGAGAATTGGTCTCCACCATTTCTTGGCGGAACCAGTTATCTAAAATGCAGCAAAATCGACACCATTGGTCTCCACTATACCCATGCTCCGTAGCACCTCATGACAGCTGTCATGATACTCCTAGGGATCCTCTAAAGATGCACCACTAAAGTGAACTGAAAAGAGCTTGGTGAACTTGTCCAATCTCCATAAAGCCTCAAAAGACATAGTTGGACCATCGACGGCCTGCACCACAAATCGCTGAACTACTCTGACTGGTTGAGTTGCTGGAGTTTGGTACTGGGGAGCCATCTGCTCCGGAGTGTGAGTATCAGGAGTCTTTTCTCCTCCTCCAGCCCAAGAGACAGCTGGTGCCATGGGAAATGCGCTAGTATGGGCCGCACACTCTCCATAAGGCCCACCATGGACCAAAGCGTCCTGAAGCACTGGGGTGGCAATGAACCCCTCTGAAACCTGAGCTAGCCCGACAGGAAAAATCTGGTTGGAGCCTCCTCCTCAAACTCTACCTGAGGCTCCACTGCTGAGGCTGTTGTTGGGGCTCTAGGCTGAGCCCTGCCCTTACCTCGGACTCTAGAATGGCCTCGGCCTTGACCCTTGCCCCTCGTAGGAGCTGCCACTGGAGGCTTTGGCTGCTGCTCAACTGAAGAAGCGGTACGTGTTATCGCCATCTGCAAGAGAATAAGAGTAGAAGATTTCAATCATTAATGAGAAAACAAAATCGCACGACAGAGAAGAATAGAAGTCAAATTTGTTCCTAAACTTCATAGCCTCTGGGAGATAAGTACAAACGTCTCTGTACCGATCCCCCAGACTCTACTAAGCTCACTCGTGAATCGTGAGACCTAGGCAACCTAGTGCTCTAATACCAACTTGTCACGACCCAAAATTCCCACCGTCGGGACTGTGATGGCGCCTAACATTCCACTTATTACGCAAGCCAATATTAGAATATTATTAAGCTAAACTTTATTCAATTCAAATACAGTGAATACGGAATAATATAAATTCTTCAACATTTATAACCACCCGGATCTAGAGTGACAATTCATGAGCTACTAAGATTACTACAAACAGAGTCTGAAGAAGGGAAAAATACACTGTTTCGCAGTAGAAAAACAGTAAATGATAAAGCTAAGAAGAGACTCCACGGTCTGCGGATGCTAGCAGATCTACCTTGGGTCTCGTAACAGCAAATTCGATAGCTAATCTCTCAATCATCCAGAGCCGGTACCAAAATCTGCACAAAAAGTGCAGAGTGCAGTATCAGTACAACCGACCCCATGTACTGGTAAGTGTCGATCCTAACCTCGACGAAGTAGTGACGAGGGTAAGATAAGACACCTACAAATCAAACTTGTACAATTTAACAGTATATATATATATATATATATATATATATATATATATATATATATATATATATACACACACACATACAAATAACAGCAATGAGAACTAAACAGGTAATACCGGGAGGGGGAAACATGTTGAGGGGTATGCGAGATAAAGAACTACAAAAAAATGGTAAATTGAACATCCAATATACTATGAACCAATAAGAACCAGTGAACACAGTAAAGGAAAAACACACGGCATCACCCTTCGTGATGTTACTCTCATCCTCACCATAAAATTAACAAAAACAACACTGCATCACCCTTCGTGCATTAACTCTCATATCATGACACGGCATCACCCTTCTTGCATTACACTCACAGTATGGCACGTCATCACCCTTCGTGCATTAATGCTCTCAACCTCTCCATAAAGTCAATGAAAATGGCACGACATCACCCTTCGTGCATTAACACTCTCCCTTACCATAATGCAATGAACAACAACAACAAAGAGATAAAATAACAAGTACAACCCTTAATTCCACATTTGGTTCCACAATGTCAACCTCAACTTTGAAATCAATACTCAATTATCACCAAAAGATTCGTAAACATGATAAAAGCGATCGATTTAACAATACTAGTCTAATCATGGATAAAGGAAGTTATGATTGCAAGATACCAAACCCCACCCTCATGCTTTAACTCGACTACAACGCACAAGTACTTACCACCTCACATATACGTTGTTCCCAACAATTAAACAAGTAGCAAAAAGGCAAACAATTCTCTTTTTACTCAATCAAGGTTAACCACGATACTTACCTCACTCCAACGTCCCAAACTCAAGGCTGAACCACGGCGTTTCCTCTCTCGCAAGCCTCTGAACCAATATAATCTAGAAATTAGCAACCAAACAATTCAATTTAAGCTGTAGGAAATACCCATGATTGTAAAGAATTCAATTTAGGCCATTTTAAAAAAAGTCAACAGAAGTCAACACTCGGGCCCGCTTGGTACCCGAAATTCGGACAAAAATCCGATTACCCATTCAACCCCGAGCCCTGTTATGTGATTTGTTTTTGAATTCGACTTCAATTTGAGGTCTAAATCCCCAAATTACCAAATCCCTAATATTTACCCAAAAACCTCCAATTCTCCGATGAAAACTTTACATTTTAGGTGGAATCTTGAGTAAAAGTAGTTGATGATTTAAAAAAATTAGTTTAGAATCCCTTAAAAACGATTTGGGGAAGAAAAAGTCTTGGAAAAACTGCCTCTAAGGTTTTAGGTTTTGAAAATTTTAGAAATGAACCAAAAATCCCGTCTAAGTTCTGTTTCTTCAACTGCAGATGTCGCATTTGCGACCTGGTCTTCGCAAATGCGAAGCCTGCAAATGCGAGAAACATCAGACTTCTGCTTTCTTTGAAAATGCGAATAATAGTTTGCAAATGTGAACTCATGCAAGATCACAAATACGACCCAGTGATCGCAAATGCGAAGAGTACCCCCTCCTAGCTCTCATCGCAATTGTGAGAAATTGTTCGCAAATCGAACTCTGGTCTCCCCAGCTACTCTTTGCAGATGCGATGAGTATATCATAAATGGGAATTCAATAGTAGTCGCAAATGCGAAGCTTGATCTCGAAATTGCGAGATCAGAGTCTTGCCACAAAAACTGAAGCACACCAGCAATATTCTAAGTCCAAATTCACTCTGTAGCCTATCTGAAACTCACCTGAGCCCACGAGGCTCAAAACCAACTATGAACACAAGACTAATAACATCTTATGAACTTGCTCGCGCGATCAAAACACCAAATAATACATAAAACTACGAATTCAACACCAAATCAAATGAAATTTTCAAGAAAACTTTGAAACTTCTATTTTTACAATCGGACGTCCAAATCACGTCAAACCAACTTTGTTTTTCATCAAATTTCATAAACAAGTCATAAATATGGTATTGGGCCTATATCAGATTCTGGAACAAAAATAAGGACCCTTTATCCAAAAAATCAAGCTTTGGTCAAACATTTCAAATTTATTAAGCCTTTAACTTTCAAATTTTGACAAAGTTCGATATCTCGGGTTAGAGACTTCTGAACTTGATTCCGGTCATACACCCAAGTCCCAAATTACAGTACGGATCCACCATGACTATCAAAACATGAATGCGGGTCTGTTTACAAAAATGTAGATCGAAGTCAACTCAAATCAAGTTTTTAGGCAAAATTTCTTATTTCTCTCAGTTTTTAAGATAAAAGCTTTCCAGAAAGGCGTCTGAATAGTGAATGCAAATCTAAGAAGGCTAAAACATGATTTTTAAGGCTTCAGATTAGAGAATTAGGTTTTAAAACAGGAGATGACCTATCGGGTCATCACATAATGGTTGACCTGGCCGTCACGAGGATGAATGGGAGAGTCGCAAATGATTTGAAGTATTAGATGGTTGGTGTTACATGAGCTTATGAAGGATTTAGTAGAATCTCACTGCTGTATTATAGCAGTAATGTGGTATGGTTATTGTAAGTTAACAGATGTTTTACTCCATGACTTTGAGACAAGTGGGGAAAGTCTACAATCAACGACTTGATTGCACGGTTATGTGTTGTATTGGTTTCGATTTGAGGTATACTAGTGAATTCGTTACAACTTGTAGAGGTTGAGACTGAGGATGACTCGAGTAAGGGAATTTCAGGATACGGGTTATATTACACTCTGTGGGTATATGGGAATCATGGAATGATTGGGTGGTTATTCGTGAAGGATGTAGTGTGCATGGAGTAGGAATTTACTTGGTTGCGTTAAGGTGGGGCTACTTCTTTGCGTGTCATCGTGCTAATAGGGCATAAATCGTTTGGCTCGTTTGGGGCTGTACAATTGAGGTTTCAGTAGAGTGGATGAATCTCGAGAATGGTTCTTACGGATTCAAGGTTTATATGTAGCAATTGAGAATTTTGGATTGGTATATGGCTAGAAACTGAGATTTTTGTTGGAGGGTGTCGACACTTGCGAAATTTCTATATCATTACAGATTTTATATTCCAATATCAAGAAGGGGAAAGAAGCAACTTTAGATTCACGGAAGGTCTCTTCAGAGTGGGTATCTTGGTTATGGTACTTTTAGGGTGCTTAAGAGAGAATTCAGCGGCTTATGGGTCTTAAGGTATTGTGGTTTTATGCTAGGATCTTGTGGTGTGAGTTTTGGTTATGAATCGTGATGTTATAGCAAGGAGAAGTGTCAACTTGAGGGTAATTCGGAAGGAACTCAGAGAAATAAGATTGCTTGGTAGTAGGTTGGATCAGCACAGTAATGGATATGATCGGTTCTTTGGGTACTTATAATGTGGTGAGTCTCGACATGTGTTTTGTAGAAATAATATTGGGCTTGGCGACCTGCGTGACTTGGTTGAGTTAGAGAGATTCAGTTTTGATAGCCTGGTTATGTAAAAATGGGTTTCGAAGAGTTCTCGATGATTTCTATCACGATTCGAGGTGGATATTTCCTATTAGCACGAGAAACATATTACGTATTGTGATTTCCTCCTGGACTAGATCAAATTGAAAGGTTCCTGGCTAATGGAGTATGTAGTTTTCTTGTGACTTGGAGTGGTTTATGATATTCTCATACTTTTCATATGATGGCATGATAGATGTGGTGATTTGCATGTGCAAGGTCATGCTTCAGTTTTGAAGAGAAGGTCAGAAATTCTTAGACAACATGGACGGTTTCAAATGTCTAGATGAATGTTATAACCACTTGGTAATGCTTGAGGAGGTGCGCATTTCATAAGGTGCACTGAGTTTTTTCTTACAGATGCTTCATTGGTATTGCGATACTCACCTGGTTAATCGACTGCTGATATTTAGATTTTTTCTATGTGGCACGAAAAAGTTATAGAAGTATTACTCGTGGGATGATCGTGTATGAGAGACGTGTTAGACATTCGGGCGGTGGAGATGGGATCAGATATGGTAATTCGTGTATTCTATGGATTTCGAGACTGGGAGTTCTCAGGAGCAGATTGTTTGTGGTTGTGGACTGTGAAATTGTGGCCAAATCTAGCCAGATGATAGTATGTGTTATTGTTTCAGTCGTTGTGGATTTTTGAGGGGTTAATTATCCATTTGTGGATGACCACGGTTGATTTGGGAGGTCAATGGTAGGCCTAATGAAGATGTGTATTCCACATCGCGTCGGATCTGTTGACTCAGTACCGTTATTGCAGAAAGGTGTGTCATTCGGTTAGAGCGAGCTTGTTCGTGTTTTGATATATTATATGTATTATCCTTCTATGCTACGAGGGGTTTTTATTATTGCCTCGTGGGTTATCAGTGCGGTTCTATTGGGGCCTTATAGCGAAACTTGAGCGAGATGGGTATTTGGGTGATGCATGATTAATTGCGCATTGGTTATGTTCTTTCGGGTTTGTGTGGCATTGTGTCATTTCCTTCTCTGTGGTCATGGTCATGCATCTTGAGTACCTAATGTCAAGTTGTGCATGGTTATTGATTTTGAGCAAAGCAATTTAAAGTATCTCATATGGACTAGTGTTTGGATAGGGCCGCGTATTGCGGTAGAGTTATGTTAAGATATGATCATTTGTGTCAGATTTGTGTCTAATGGTTCTACAATGTGTGACGGGATTTTAGAATTCCATTATAGCGCTATTTGTTGAGCTAGTGAGACGGTTCTCTCGTTTGAGTCACTTTTCATGTCTAAGTATATTTGAATTATTGCGTATGGGTGCATGTGTTGAACGGTTTGTGGCTCTGGGTATCATTGGTGTGGCATGTTAGTAGAGTAATTGGTATTTGATAAGATGAAGTCTTCGAATATAGGATGGGTGTTATCGTATTTTATTGCGGTATATTTGGAAGGATAATATCGGAAGTCGGTTAGAAATTGGCTATAGTTCTTGTTGAAGAGAGGGAACTCCATGACTTGTTGATCTGATGAATGGTTATGAATTCTGCATGTTTCTTTCATCATTTGCAGTATACAAAGGTTTTAGAACGAGGTTTTGTTTGATATGAGGTTTATTACGGGTACTGGGTTATTTGAAACAGCTACTATGATTAGAAATCATTGCTGAAGTATTTTGAGTTATGTGGTATATCATGCGATTGTGCCTTTGATTATGGTTGTGACTCGTTATATCTTGTTCAGACTGAGACAATGCATATATTGCGAGGTTCGGGTCTTCTAGGAAAATTTCGGATGTTGGGAATTGGATTCTGTGGTCACGGGCTAAGGTTGAGGTAATGATCTTCAATATGTTGTGTTTTCGGGCCTATATGGACTAGGGTGATGTGGGATTACCCCCATGTATGTGCATGGTAAGGTTAGATAGTAGTTTGGCGGTTTCGGAACAACTCTAGGTACATTCGAGGACGAACATATGTTTAAGTGGGTGAGGCTGTAACGACCCGACCGGTCATTTTGAGCATTTGTACTTCGCTCGATAATTTACGGGAATGAGTAGCTCCGTATGATGTATTATGACTTGTGTGAATCATCGGTTTTGGTTTTTAGGCTATCCGAAATTAATTTGGAAGAATGATTCTCAACTAGGAATTTTTAAACTAGAAGAGTTGATCAAGTTTGACTTTTTAGTATTTGACCTCGGATTGGAGTTTTGATGGATCCGTTAGGTATTTTGGACATAAGAGCGTGTCCGAATTGTGATTTGGAGGCCCGTAGTTGAATTTGGCTTGAAATGATAAAAGTTGGATTTTTGGAAAGTTTGACCGAGAGTGGACATTTTGATAAGTAATAGCTTCGTTATGTCATTTGGGATTTGTGTGCAAAATTTGGTTTCATTTCGGGTCGGTTTGCTATGTTTTGGCGCGAGTTATGAATGTTGAAAAGTTCAAAGTTCATCAAGTTTTATTTGGGGTGCGATTTGTCATTTCGTTGTTGTTATGTGTAATTTGAGGCCTCGAGTAGGTCCGCGTTGTGTTATGGGACTTGTTGGCATTTTCAGACGGGGTCTCGAGCGGCTCGGGCATGTTTCGAATTGGCTTCAGACCATTTTAGAGTTTCATGAGATTGTTAGTTTGTTTGTGTTTCGGCTGTGCTTCACAATCGCGGATGGAGGAACGCAGTCGTGATGGGTATTTTCGTCGGTGCAACAGTTTGTTCTTCGCGTTTGCGCTCCCTTGGTCGCGTTCGCGATGGGTTGGAGTTGTGAGGACTGAGTGACTAGGAGGACTGAGTGGCTGGGAGGACTGAGTGAATTGATACTCTAAGAGTATGCATATGGTTTTATCACTGAGTTGCATCGCATTTGACATGCTCACTTGACGTACACGCATAGAGATGCATTTTTCCTCATGTTGTACGGGATAACGTCATTCATGACTTCTCATACATATTGACTTATGGGCATAAAGAGGTAATTTACACTTGCTATCTGGAAAGAAAATGAAACATCTTATTTTTTGTTGAAATAATTTTTGGGAAAAATTATAGTTTTCAAACTTACTCATATTTTCGATGATTTCGGTAAAGGATTTGGGTACTGATATACTTGAAAATCGGAACTATTTTTCAGGAAACTATGAATAAACTGAGCATTTTATCTCTGAAATACTTCTTTTATTACTTGCTTTACGTTTTTATGAACTTTTGTTGGCTATTGGTCTATGCCCGACCTTTGTTCCAGTTTGTCAATACTTTCAACCTAAGGTTAGGTTTGTTACTTATTGATTACATGGGGTCGGTTGTACTCATACTACACTTCTGCACCTTGCGAGCAGATGTTTGCTACTGATGATGCTGTGTTCAATAGGATGTACCTGCATTCCGATCGTAGCTGCCTCTTGTTCATGGTAGCCTTAGACTATTAAAAATCTGTTTATGTACATTTCAAATAGATAATGTATTATTTCATACTAGCTTTGTAAATTCTAATCTTAGAAGCTCATGATTTATACTACTAGTCCTTGGGGAAATGTATAAGATTTAGATGTTTTCCTTCATTTAATTGTCTTATTAATTTCATTGAAATCATATAGTTGTTAATTGGCTTACCTAGCGGGTTAGGTTAGCTGCCATCATGACTAGTTGGAGTTTGGGTCGTGACAAGTTGGTATTAGAGCTCTAGGTTCATAGGTTCTACAAGTCATGAGCAAGTGTCTAGTAGAGTCTTGCAGACCGGTCTTGTCACACCTCCTTTTTCCACTACCCCGTATTAATGAAGGGTAGAGAGGGAGTTTTTCCACTTTAAGTGACATTATTCATATTTGGGATTTATTTTTAGTTTTCAGAGTCGCCACCCGAATTTTTGGGGTGTTCCGGGACACCATTTATTTATTGAAATCCCAAACCGAGGAAATTTTGACTCTGTTTTAATTTGTCTGCGACCAGAAATCCGAGTAAGGAATTCTGTTAACCCGGGAGAAGGTGTTAGGCATTCCCGAGTTCCGTGGTTCTAGTACGGTCGCTTAACTATTAATATTTGGCCTAAATTATCTGATTATTTACATATTTTTAAACTTATTGTGCATTTTAGCCTTTTTCACTTTTTAGCCACTTTTAATATTTATGGACTTATCTTGAAAACAAGGTACGGTGGTGTGCACTTGTCATTTTTAAACACATTATAATTACGCCACATGAAATGCACCCTTAATTATAACATGTGATTTTTATTATAGTTCGAAGTTGAAGACGGGGACATGAGTTGTCGCTCCCGAGTGTTGGTTAGAGTAGCTTTGGTATAATATCTGATTTTTATCAAGTTTCAAGCTAAAGTTCTTATTCTTCCGAAAAGACTGCCTAAATGATGTTTACTAAGGACGACATGTTTCGGGCTATGGCCCTGTTTTAGCCCCTAATGGTTTCTTTTTGGGCCATCCTAATTAGGTTACTTGGACATGATAAAAAAAAATTAAGAACAAACATACTAACACACGTCACATCTATATGGTAAGAAATAAGGCAAATTTTGAGATGTGAGTGTGAGGTTACGTGTTCAAGATTTCTTTACCGTTTGATATACTCCTATATACTAAACAAGAGTTTTATATACAGCTCATGGACCTTTAAATTTTGTGACAGAACAAGCCTAAAAAAACTGAATTAACTATGGTTGCTTTTATTTGGAGCGGACAGTAAAAAAATTCGGATTTCTACCTTTTTGATAATTCATTTAAAAATCCCTTTTGTGTTTAGTAGCGAGGAATTTACAGCGGATTTCATGAATGATAAAAAAAACATTCTCATGCTAATTGACAACAGAAAGGAAAAAGGACTGGTTACAGATTGTTTAACATCATTAATGGGTCTAACATTCCAGGCCCCATAGCCTGGAATTTAGACGCTACCAGGTTCAATTGGGCCAGGTTTACGAGTCTGGCCCAGTTCGGGTGACCTAGGCGTGTCTGGACCATAACTACTATGGTAACGTTTCTGAATTAAGAAAAATACAACTGATCATAAATTTATAAGTTCAATCCGAATTTACAACTAAAAAAAATGAAACGTACATAGAATACTGTAGATATGCTATTATTATTACATTAATCCTGAATCATAGTAATACTGATTTACTAATAGGAAAAATAAGGAAAGGGAAAACAAAACTAGTTGCTGCTCCTGTGCAAGCCAGCAAACATGTCCTTCGAAGACTTAAACCTGCATTTTAATTATAAGTCCAAAGTTTGAGTACTTGGACAGTATTAACTACAGACCTTTGGGCATTTTGTGAGATGAATCTAGTCACAAAAGGGAGTTAGATTCAACCTTAATGATTCCATAGGAGAACAAAATATTTTCATGCCTTCTAATGGATTGAATCTAACCATAGAAAGAGGTTAGATTCAAACCCAGTGATATTACTTTGTTTAGACCCTTTTAATTGTCATCGTTATGTCCTGCAACAGATTGCAGCAGGCGTTTATTCAAACACTCTGACTACTATGGTCATTTTTGAGGAGTGAATCCGATTATTTTGTTACTTCGGATTCGTTTTCTTAAAGTTCCATCTCATTACACACTTATATCCTNGCTTGCTCATTTAGGCATTTAAGAGGATGAATCTGACCACTCAAAGGTTCAGATTCCTCACTCTAATATCCTTCTTAATTACGTATTTTATACCCTTTTAAGAAAAGGGGTGAACTTCAGCCAACCATACTATTGTTTGTGCACTGCTAAGGGGTGAATTTGACTATTAAAAAGTCATATTCATCTACCCTAATTCCAATATCCTAAACCATCTAGAGATTTGCTTGTCGAATCTCTTTATTGACCAAAGAGACCCAATTGAAAGCATGTTTTCTGCACACTTATAGAGAGAACCTGACCATAGAAAAGGTCAGTTTCAATATCCAGGTGCAGATTATTTCACTAATGGACTGACATGAGACTGATGTCCCATGATACTCAATGCATTTTTTAACC
>ML362651.1:0-33288 GCA_005239505.1 Nicotiana paniculata | reverse complement strand
TAAGGAACAAATTTCACAATTTTGTTAGGAAAAAATGAATGAATTAATCATTAAATCTACATTCTGTCAAATAATCAACATTTTTGTTGTTATTTATTTCAATCGATCACAAATAATATATTGATTAACTCTAGTTTAAATTTTAATTACCGAGTAAATTAAAGGTTGAAATTTCTAGTTAAAAAATGTGATTATTTGGAGAATAATTTTCCGTAATAAAAATGATTGAAGTCATGCACCGAATCATGCGACTTTAAATCATTTCTGAATTTTAAAAGACAAATTATGATTGATGTAATGTAGATAATTCACACACAGACATTGAAATCTAACAAGGTTTATAATCATTAATTAATTTATTGAATTTTGTAGGAACATATAGTAGGTTAAAATTACATGCTCACATGCATCATGGTCAAACCTAGACGGCTTAGCGTGTCGTCCGCACAATAACCCTTTAAGACAGCCTTATCCAAAAGTCCATCGGGTTTTTCATAATCCCAATGGATGCAGTCACGTTTTGTGCGTTTATTTGGAGAACTAAATGCTTACATGCTAATTATAAGTGTATAAATAGTCGAGTCCGGCTGGGGTAAGGTTCTAACCTATCTATTTTGCAGAAAACGAGGCATGAAGTCCCCAGGTTCGGCATGGTCCAAAGAATACCACCAATATTGCTGGATTGGTGGGAAGACCTCTCACCTAGTGACAAAGACCATGTGAAGAGGGTCTTCGGGAACTTGCCCTCTTTACTGGATATTCAACCAAATAACATGTTGATCGAAGCAACCACTACATTCTGGGACAGAGAAAGGTCTGTGTTCCATTTTGGCAACATAGAAATGACCCCTCTCTTGGGGGAGATAGGGGTCTTTGCGGGTTTACCTTGGGACAGTCCAGGTTTGTTGGTACCGGAGAACCGTGCCGCTAGGGGGTTCCTGAAAATGATGGGTTTGGAGAGGAACAATGGTTTAGAGTGCCTGATAGAGTCCTACATACCTTTTGATTATCGCTATGAACGATACGGCCATAGCAAATCCTATCATATCTTCCACGGCGAGCTCTCTATTACTTCCTTGGGTCACATTCACCGCAGGGTTTTTGTGTTCATCGTTTGCTTCCTGGGTATGATGGTGTTTCCAAGCAAAGGAGATCGAATTCGCACTAGATTGGCTATGGTAGCCAAAACCTTAATGGAAGGGATCGAAGAGAAGACATATACCATTATCCCTATGATCATAGCATACATATACCGAGCCTTGGACCACTGCCAGAAGGGGGCCAAACACTTTGAGGGTTGCAGCCTGCTACTACAGGTTTGGTTATTGGAGCATCTCCAGAGAGGCCAATACCGCCAGGAATTTCCATGAAGGGCGTGGAATGATCATATAGCCTTCCACCACCCTAAGAGGATTACCTACATCCCTGATAGATTTGCTCAACCGGAAAATGCTACAGAATGGGCGCAGTTCTTTGATAATTTGACTGAGGACCAGGTTCAATGGATGTTTGAATGGTTCCCTACCAAAGAATTCATCATCAGATCGAGGGACGCTACGCACCTGGTGTTGATTGGTTTAAGGGGAATATATCCTTATGTTCCCATCAGGGTCATGAGACAGGCGGGTAGAAAGCAAGTTATACCGCGAGTCTCCAAAATGAGTCATTACAGAGCAGATTTTTAGGACGACGATATCCCGTACAAATGTGAAGCTCAACATCTGTGGCATCTGAAGGTTATCGTAGAAAAAGACACCATCGAGCCCGATAGATACCATGCAGGGCATGTAAGCTTCTACCTATCATGGTTGGAAGACAGCATAGCAGGGATAGTTGAGCCGGGCATTAGCAGAAACAGGGTCATAGACAAAGCCGTTGAGGCTTAGGTGAAATACAATAATCTGCGCAAAAGGCTTCGTGAGTCCGAGGCCGAGCATCTGGAGCAACACAAGACTAATATGGAACTGATCGATGAATGGAGAAAGGGCCATCAAATCTAGTGAAAGGTTGGAATATTTGGAGCAGGGTCTGATGGAGCTAGAAGCAAAGACAAGAAAAAGGGTCGCCGACTGCCAGAATGTTGAGGGAAACGAAGGAGGACATCTAGAAAGGGTATACCTACTGTTGGGCATGCACGACCTGGGGAAACTGAACAGAACCAAGAAGACCAAGCATGGGGAAGGTCCTTCGGGGACTAAGTACTCTAGGTTTCCTTTTCATTGCTTTTACCAATGTAATAAGGTCAAGTGACATTAGTGACTTTATTTCCTGCTCATTATTTTAGTGTCATTTTAGACTCGTCTATTTTACATTAATAAATGAGGCATTTTGCATCTATGTTCTCCAAAATCAACTTGTCTCTAGGCCTACCTCGGGCACAACGAGGCTCCCAAATTAGGACACGCTTTTATTCCTGCACTATGTGTTTAAATACTGCAATATTTTCTCATGATCTTCACTGACTTGGCTACTTTTTATTTTTGTTTTGTTTCTCTTTCTTTTATTCCCCTCCCCAAAGGTTAGTTCGTGCATTTTGGCATCATCATCATATCACACAAGATCCAGGGGCCCTCCACCTCCTCCTCCTCCTAGTCCACTTAAAGGCAAAGGCAAAGGCAAAATTGAAGATTTGGGCAACATCAGAAAGGAAAACACAACGCCAGTGGAATGAACATAAGCTCTTGAAAATCAAGGTACTCAGGTTCAGACTGATGCTATGTTACAACTCGAGCAAAGGTTGTTGAAACTCCAAGGGGAGCTTGAGCATGTCCGGAACTTGGCAAATTTATCCTTCTCACTCAGTATCCCAGATGTCATTCAAAATCCCAAACCTCCTCAGAACACCCCAAACAAATAGAAACCTCCCACAACTCATCATCATACAACTCCACCGGAAAAAAAAATTATCCCACCACAGCACCAGCACAACACTTTCAACGCTCCAATAAATACCCCCTTAATTATCCCTGAACCACAAGACTCCACAAGTGACCACCTCTATGCTCAAACACCAGGTCATCAGAACAACCCCATATACGTGGAGACTCTACCTCACTCCACCCAACACATTGCTTACACACTTGAATTTAGTGAGAAGGATATGCTCATTAAGAATTTGGTCGAGGAACTCAAGAAGCTAACTAGTCGAGTTTAGGGCGTTGAAGGAAACAAGGGAGTCGAAGGGTTGAACTATGAAGGTCTCTGCATACAGCCCGATGTTAAACTATCGGAGGGTTACAAACCTCCTAAGTTCTAAATGTTCTACCGTACAGGTGATTCCAGGGTCCATCTGAGGACCTATTGTAATAAATTGGTTGGAGTAGGAAGAGACGAGAATATTCGCATAAAAATTTTCATGAGGAGCCTCACAGGAGATGCTTTATCTTGGTAAATCATCCAAAACCCTAAGAAGTGGTTCGACTGGGTAAGTATGGCATCAGAATTCATGGGCCGGTTCAGGTTCAATACAGAGAATGCACCAGACGTGCTCTACATCCAGAACCTTAAAAAGAAGCCCACTGAAACTTTCCGTGAATATGCCGCTCGTTGGAGATCTGAAGCAGCCAATGTCAGGCCTGCCCTAGAGGAAGAACAAATGAACAAATTCTTCGTCCGGGCACAAGACCTGCAGTATTATGAGAGGTTAATGGTGATTGAAAACCACAAATTCTCTGACCTCATCAAGCTAGGTGAGAGAATGGAAGAAAGTATCAAGAGTGGAATGGTCACTAACATTGAGGCCCTACAGGCCACCAACAAAGCCTTGCAGTATGGTGGTATATCCAAAAGAAAGATGTAGGAACAGTAATGTTGCACAGGGACCCAAATCCCCATTGGTATACAGAACTTCCACACTCACCTATCAAGCACCCTCGCCCACCTATCAGTCAGCACCTCCATCAACATATCACCCTTCTCCACCGCCTACATATCAGCCTACTTCCCTCAGATATTCGCAACCAGTTCATGTTTATCATACCTACAACTCTCAGCCATCTCACTTTCAATCGCCCATACTCGCCAAAAGTTTTCGAGACCTCGACCCAACTTTGATCGCAGACCTCCTAAACAATACACTGACATTACTGAACCTATCCACCAGTTGTATGAAAGCTGCTGGTTATGTCACTCATATCCTTACTGTAACCCCTGAAAATCCATACCAATGGGTCAACCCAAATAAAACCTACGCATACTATTCCAGTACGAAGGGGCATACAATTGATGAATGTCGCCCATTGAAGTATAAGATCCAGTCTATGATCGATAACAAGGTTATCCAGGAAAAAGAATCTGCTCCCAATGTTCGCAACAATCCACTTTCGGACCATAGGGGTGTCAACATGATAGAGATAGAAGAAGATTGGGACCCAGAGGGGTCGATCGGGTTAATTATAGAAGGTGATAACCCAAAGAGGCCAGCAGTCACTCTTAATCCCATCATAGTCCAGATTCAGCCATCCGAAGACGTCGAGGTAACTGCGTCACTCTCATTCAAGTTTAAAACGGCACCACCTGCAAACATACATTTGCCATTCGAGGTTGAAATTATGCCGCCTGATAAGGTACCCATTCCATTTGAAGTGAAAGTAGCTGCACCAATCATAGTGACAGTGTCAACCACACCACCTTTCAACGAGAAGGTCGTACCTTGGGACTACACGGCTGAAGCAAGAAGGAAAAGTAAAGTCAAGATGGAAGAAGTTGGTGCTGCACAGGGGATGACAAGGACCGACGGTGTCTACACACCTGAACACTTGGCAGAGTCTAGCAAGAATGCTTCCAACAGGCCACCCGTCATTGAGACAGGCCCAGATGATCTTTGGAGGAAGGTGCGGGCCAGGGAATACTCAGTCATCAATTAGTTGAATAAAACTCCAGCTCAGATATCCATTCTGTCATTGCTGCAGAATTCAGAGGCACACAGGAATGCTTTGATGAAAAATGTTGAACGAAGCATATGTGCCAAATAACATAACTAGTGGAGAGAAGGCCAATATGGTAGGTCAAGTGCTGGAGAGTCACAAGATCACTTTCCACGAGGACGAGATGCCGCCTGAAGGGCTAAGTCAAAATAAAGCACTACACATCACTGTGCAATGTGAGGACTACTTCATCACCAGGATTCTGATCGATGGTGGATCTAGCCTCAACATCTATCCATTGACAACACTCAAGAAATTGGGCAAGAGACTGCACGATATCAAAGAAGAGTCTATGAATGTAAAGGCTTTCGACAGTTCTCAGAGGTCTACCATCGGTGAAATCAGTCTTTGTCTGCAGATGAGACCTACATGGTTCGAAATTGAATTTCAGGTGATAGACATATCAGCATCCTATAATCTGTTGTTGGGGCGCCCATGGATATATGCCGTTGGGGATGTGGAATCAACATTGCATCAGGTAGTGAAATTTGAATGGAATCACCAAGAATTAATCATCCACGGAGACGGAAGCAATCCTATTTATGGTCGCCAGACCGTCCCGGTGATTGAAGGTGGAAGAAGGCTGGGTGGAGAAACCTACCACCACATTGAACGGGTCAATGCAATGGATAAAGACAAATGGTGGGACAGTAAGATCGAAATCATACTGAACTGGAGTGGATACGATCCTGGCAGAGGACTCGGGAAAAATCTTCAGGGGATTTCCAAACCAATACAGTTGAAGCACCATGGCACCACTTTTGAGCTGAGATACAAATACACTTGGCATGAGTATGAAGACCGGTCGCCACCGTGGTGCGGTCCCTACTATCCATTGGAACAGCCTATACCACATTTGGAGCAGAGTTTCTGGCAAGCTGATATCATATGGGGTTTAGAAGAAGAAGAAACTCTAGCAGCTTTGAAGGATCTATTCTTGGAAGATGGTGACGTGGATTGTTGTGTTATTGTTGAGGAGGAGGAGAAGGAAGGCCCTACCATCCAAGCTGTGAGTAAGGGATCATTCCTCAAGAATTGGACTGTCAGACCATCCAGGGCCCGACGAGTCCCGGGGTAGCAAGGCTGAACAAAGCATTATTTATTTCGTTTTGCTAATGATTTCCTTTTCCGCATTTCCATTTTTGCATTTTCCAATAAAATCTCCAATGTTCCAAAACATTAAAAAATCACCTCCATGTTTCAATGAATCTATATTTATTTATTATCATTTTCTCTCATTATTTTATCTTACATCATTACTATTTCCTGTCTTGATGAACCAATGACTGTAACATGCAATGAGACAATGCAAAAAAAAGGACAGTGATTCAGAAGAACAAGATACCATACCCGATGAAATTATCAGAGAAGTTGAGGATTTTGAAAATAGACCTAAGTCCAATATGGACAAAACAGAGATAGTCAACCCGGGAGATTCAGAAACTGTCAAGGAAACTCGCATCAGCATTCATCTATCGCCATCAGAGAAAGTGGAATACACACAATTCTTGAAGGAATATGAAGACATATTTGCATGGTCGTACGATAACATGACTGGTCTAAGTACATCCATTGTGGCTCACAAGTTACCAACCAATCCAATGTGCCCGCTGGTAAAGCAGAAGCTTCGAAAATTCAAGCCTGATATGAGTCTGAAAATCAAAGAGGAAGTTACCAAGAAAATCAACGCCAAGGTTCTCATGGTAGTTGAATATCCGACATGGTTAGCCAACATCATGCCAGTACCCAAGAAAGATTGAAAAGTCAGATTTTGTGTCGACTACCGGGATCTCAACCGGGCTAGTCCGAAGGATTATTTTCCTCTCCCGAACATACAGATCTTGATTGACAATTGTGCGAAGCATGAACTTTAATCATTCGTGGATTGTTTTGCTGGTTACCACAATATTTGGATGGATGAGGAAGACGTTGAGAAGACAGCTTTCATCACGTCGTGGGGAGTCTATTGTTATAAGATGATGTCGTTCGGCCTAAAGAATGTTGGGGCCACCTATATGAGAGTTATGACCACCATCTTCCATGATATGATACATAAAGAAATTGAGGTGTATGTGGATGACGTCGTCATAGTGTCCAAAAGAGCCACCGACCATGCAGCAGATTTGAGAAAGTTCTTCAACAGGCTGTGAAAGTACAAATTGAAATTAAACCCCGCGAAGTGTGCCTTCGGCGTTCCTACTGGGAAATTGCTTGGGTTCATCGTCAGCCTCCGAGGAATAGAACTAGATCCATCAAAGGTCAAAGCCATCCAAGAATTGCCACCGCCAAAGAACAAGAAATATGTGATGAGTTTCCTGGGACGCCTTAACTACATCAGCCGATTCATAGCCCAATCCACAGTTATATGTGAACCAATCTTCAAGATGCTGAAGAAAAATGTTGCAACCAAGTGGACCGATGATTGTCAGAAAGCTTTCAACAAAATCAAGGAATATTTGTCAACATCACCAGTCTTGGTACTGCCAGAGCCAGGTAGACCCTTGCTACTCTACCTTGCGGTATTAGATGGAGTTTTTGGTTGCGTTTTGGGGAAGCACGACGAGACAGGAAAAAAGGAATAGGCTATTTATTATCTGAGTGAGAATTTCACCCCACATGAGGCACGGTATTCTCTATTGGAACGTACTTGTTGTGCTCTAACCTGGGTAGCCCAGAATCTAAGGCATTACTTTGTGCCTACACAACATATCTCATATCAAGGATGGATCCCTTGAAATATATCTTTCAGAAGCTCATACCCACTGACAAACTGGCCAAATGGAAAATCATGTTGAGTGAGTTCGACATTGTCTATGTGACTCAGAAAGCGGTCAAGGGGCAAGCACTGGCAGATCGTCTTGCCGAGAACCCCGTGGGAGGAGAATACAAACCCTTGAAAACGTATTTTCCCGATGAAGAAGTGTCATTCATAGGGGAGGACATTGCAGAATCCTATGATGGGTGGAGAATGTTCTTCGACGGAACAACCAATTTCAAAGGAGTCGCATTGGAGCTGTCCTGATATGGAAAACAGGTCAACACTACCCGATATCTGCCAAACTCAGATTTCCTTGTACCAACAACATGGCAGAATATGAGGCCTGCATCTTAGGGATCAATTTGGCCATTGACATGAGTATCCAAGAGTTGCTAGTAATTGGTGACTCAGATCTAGTAATACACCAAGTACAAGGAGAATGGGCTACCAAGAATTCCAAGATATTGTCATATCTGCACCATGTGAAAGAATTGAGGAAAAGGTTCGCAAAGACAGAATTTTGGCACGTCCCCATAGTTCAGAACGAGTTTGCCGATGCATTGGCCACTCTATCATCCATGATACAACACCCAGATAAGAAATTCATTAATCCTATTCAAGTGAAGATCAATAACCAGCCGGCATATTGTGCCCATGTTGAATAAGAAGCAGACGAAAGACCATGGTTCCACGACATCAGGGAATACTTATCAAAGGGAGAGTACCCAGAGCTTACAATCACACTCAGAAACGCACGCTTCAGAGATTGTCCAATAATTTCTTTCTCAGTGGAGGAAACCTGTACAGAAGGACTCCTGACTTGGGATTATTAAGATGTGTCGATGCAAAGGAAGCCTCCAGACTACTTGAAGAGATACATGCTGGGACATGTGGCCCACACATGAATGGTTTTGTCTTAGCAAACAAAACACTCAGAGCTGGGTACTTCTGGATGACCATGGAAACAGACTGCATCCAATATGTCCGAAAATGCTATCAAGGCCAGGTGCATGCAAATATGATAAAGGTACCCCCAAATGAGCTGAATGAAACAAGCTCACCTTGGTAGTTCGTCGCTTGGGGAATGGAAGTTATTGGACCAATCGAGGCCACAGCCTCAAATGGGCACAGGTTCATCCTAATAGCTATTGATTACTTCAGTAAATGGGTCGCAGCAGCATCATACAAAGGAGTGACTAAGAAAGTCGTGGCAGACTTTGTCCGTGACCGTATCATTTGTCGGTTCGAGGTTCCGGAGTCAATCATCACCGACAACGGCTCCAATCTCAACAGTGATCTGATGAAAGCCATGTGCGAGACTTAAAAAATCAAGCATAAGAATTCCACAGCCTATAGACCAAAGATGAATGGAGCTATGGAAGCCGCCAACAAGAACATCAAAGATGATAGAAAAGCACAAACAGTGGCATGAAAAATTATCATTCGCCTTACTGGGATACCGTACCAGAGTTCGCACATAAACTGGGGAAACTCCTTATTTACTGGTTTATGGTACGGAAGCTGTTATTCCTACCGAAGTGGAGATCCTTCCTTAAGAATCATACAAGAAGCTGAGCTCAGTGACGCATAATGGATAAAAGGCTGCTACGAGCAGTTAGCCCTCATAGATGGGAAAAGGCTGAATGCAATATTTCATGGTCAACTTATCAGAATAGAATGTCCAGATCTTTCAACAAGAGAGTCAAGCCAAGACAGTTCACACCGGATGCAGGAACAAAGAACGAATATGTTCAAAATCACAATCCTCGAAACTATCGCAGTTGCCGACATTTTCTATCAACGCGAATAAATAATGCTCCGTAGTCACAATTCTCACAACAATCACAATATCAAAGCCTGCTGCCAGCTAAGAAATTCTACTGTCATTTACTATTTAATCTTCTGCATAAGGGTAATATCTGCCTTCATTTGCATAAGGCTAATCTTTGCCTTCATCTTGCATGGGACTAAGCTCTGTCCCGCATTATGCATGAGGTTAAGCTCTACCTCCATTTGCATAAGGCTAATCTCTGCCTTCCTATCTACATGAGGTTAAGCTCTACCTCCATCTGCATAAGGCTAAGCTCTACCTCCATTTGCATAAGGCTAATCTCTGCCTTCCTATCTGCATGAGGTTAAGCTCTACCTCCATCTGCATAAGGCTAAGCTCTACCTCCATTTGCATAAGGCTAATCTCTGCCTTCCTATCTGCATGAGGTTAAGCTCTACCTCCATCTGCATAAGGCTAAGCTCTACCTCCATTTGCATAAGGCTAATCTCTGCCTTCCTATCTGCATGAGGTTAAGCTCTACCTCCATCTGCATAAGGCTAAGTCCCGCCTTCATTTTGCACAAGGATAATATCTACCTCCATTTTCATAAGGCTAATATTTGCCTTCCACATATCTGCATGAGACTAAGCTCTGTCTCCGTACTTGCATGAGGCTAAGCTCTGCAACCAATTTGCTTTTCACCAAGACTAAGTGCTGTCTCTCGAGCATTATTCACTTTGCTTCTCTTTCGGGCTAAGCTCTGGCCTCCATTTCCCAAGACTAAGATCTGCCTTGTGGAAGTCATATTACTGCATTTCATGGGCTGAAATATCGCCAACCTGTCCAAAGGCATCATAGTCTAACGGAACCATCCTCATAGCCGGAAGACACCATATCATGGCCTGAGGATCTCTCTCAACTTTGCATATCATTATTCAAAGACGTCATAGTTCGCATGCACCATCTTCGTAGCCCGAGAACATCATTCCATGGCCTGCGAATCTCTCATCAAACAATTCATGGCCCGGGACATCATGGTCTGAGGACGTCATCCCTAATCGTCTGAAGACAACTTTCATAATTCAACAGGAACCTACATCATGTTTGAATTTATGCACAATATATGCGTGTAGTATTCTTATTCGCAGGTAAACTGACAAGCGACGGCTACCCTATAGGAGAAATCCCGCTCCAGTTCTCTCAGCCATATCAAACCTAACCTCTTCCTTAGAACCGTTCATTCATCTAGCCCTAGATGTTGTTTCTATTACTATGATGACTTCACCGGTATACTTCGTCGATGGATCCGAAACTACATGTGGCCTGATTCCTGTAAAACCAGGGATATGTAGGCAGCTCATAAGCCAGGGTGCGGCTTAAATCTCTCCAAACTGTTTCGCTCGGTCAAATTGGCCATCATGTCTTTACCCGACAAACTCTTTCATCCTTTCCGGAAATAGAGGGACAGCCGTTGATACCCAATTTTTCCCAAATTTTTTTTTTTAAAATTGCATATATTCCTTCAAAGTCATGCATTAATAGCAATTGGTATTTTTTCATTATTTTCCTACATTTCTATTAACTTGTCCAGTATTTATTTCCAATAAATAGTTATAAAATTACATCACAAATGATTTCAAAAGCATCTCTTGATTAAAATTATTGTTTATGGTCCAATTAGACCCAATTATTTCATAATTAGCCAAATTGGCATCTTTTGGCTATAATTACAAAGTTATTGCAATTATAGCCCAAACATATAATTTTGCACTATTTTCTACCAAAAATTAGTCATTTGTACTTGCAAAATACTAAGTAATCATTTCAAACTATTTTCTATGCATGAAATTAATTTTTCATAATTAGTAGCTATTTTGTAAATTATTTTAATTAATATGTTGGGTATTTAACAAACATCCTAATTTCATTTCAATTGTAGCCTAAGTTAAACCAGACCCAAACCCAATTAAATCAACCCAATATCCCAGGCCCAAATCCTAATACTACCCGACCCAAATCCGCCGAAACCCTGGCCGTTGATCATTTTTGATCAACGGTCCAGGATATTTTCTTTCTAATTTAACCTAACGACTACTCTCCCCCTTCCCCTCTCATTTCTCTCCTTCGCTCCGCCATTAAACATCTCCCTTCTCTCTCAAATCCTCCCTAACCTAACCCTAACTCTCTCTCCGCCGTCACTCATCTGTCATTGATCATGGTGGTGTCTCACCACCTCCAGGCCTCAAATGGCCTCTCCTATGTTGGTGCCTCCATATCTAAGGTCCTCGAGGGACTAGGGTCAGTCTGCTTACACCTTTGGCCCGTCCTTGCCTGTTTCAAGCCGTCATGGCTCGATTTTGAGTAAAATCTGCCTATTTTGCTTTAAACCTATGGGTTTCTAAGCCTATGTCTTCATCTCTATGCTTTTTTTTATAAAAAACCCTAATCTCATCTCTTGAACTTCTCAGATATTTAAAGATCTGAGATGGTTTGAACTTATTTTTACTTGTTTTATGAAGATTCTTCTGATTTTCGAAGTGGCTTGTCATCTTCCTAAACTAGGGTTTCTAAAAATCCTTTTCTTCAAAATGCTTTCTGATTTTTGAGTGTTTAATCCTCTGATTTCTTATGTGCTTCGACTGATTTTGTTAAGTTTTTCCTTGACCCTAACTAGTTATGCTAAAACCCCCAACTTTCTGACACTTTATTTGGATTCTGAGTTTATCTTTACTGTTCGTTCTCTCAAACTTGTTTGCATGTTTGATTCTCATGAATCTGCTTCGATTAATCTGAATATTCTTGTGATTTTCACCATGTTCAACTTACTAGGGTTTCTGATTCTGCATATTTCTGCCGATTATGTGCTTACCTCGCTAACTCTCAGAGGTTTATGTTTATCATCACTATTTTCCCAATTTGAATCCCTGATTCTACGTGATTTGTACCACTGTGTCCATTTGGGTTTCTAATTTTTTTTTGCTTCATCTTGCCTACTATGTGTTTATTTCGTTTGTTCATATTTTGTGTTAACTCTCCCCTTAATCAGCATTGTTCCCATTTGAATTCCTAATTTTCCGTGATTAACACTTTTTATTGATTTCCTGTGATGATGTCTTCACTGATTTCCAACCTGTAAACTATTTTCTTACCTTATTATGTGATTGACTATTATTAGTTGGTTCTTACTTATTGTTTCCTTAATTAGACCTTTCTGTACCTAGCCTCAATTACATGTTATGTACTGGTACTGTGCTGAGATTATTTCCTTATTGTGTTATATTCTAGTCATAAGGTGTCTTTCCTTATTTGTTGCATGTTTATTACATTTCAAAGTTAACTCCTTAATTGAAGGGAGTACTTACATTGATTTTGATGCTAATTGACTCTGATTCCCCAATCACTGCATGACTTCGATTCTTACCTTAATCTCTACCTAGTTTCAAACTATATATTCATTGGTCTTACACTGGTTCAAAGGACACGAACACATTCGTTCAAAAATCTCTCTTTCAAACTCAAAGCTTTCCTGCTCTCTTTCTTTCTTTGTTACTTACTTACTATTGTTCTTAATTAGCCTGCTGCAAGCCAAGGTTAATTATTGTTCTCTCCTATCCTTCACTTTGTGTTTACTATCTCTTTACTGGTATGTTTTGATTTCAATTCAAGTCCCAAAACCAACATGTTTCTGTTACTGCTTCAGTGTATCATGTTTCTAATATGTTTCTATCTATGGTTTTATTGTTCAACATGTAATTGACATGTCTACATCATTGTTCATCAAGCATATTATGTTATGCCCCACTCCCCTTTAGGATCAGTATGATTATGAATATGTTACCCTCTTGTAGTATGTCCCAATATGATCTGCTCTATCTCATGTTTACCTATTTTCTAGCATGAACCTTTATTTACAAAGCAATTTGTATCCTAAGTTGTCTGATTCTGTGTTGATTCTGAAATTCATATTGTGTTGATGCCATTAGCTACCCCCTAATCCCCATAAACCCCCTACAAGAACTTCTATGATCCTGTATACTACGTGCTCTATGTGTCCCCATTTCTCATCACCCCTGTATGAAGGAGTGTGATTGGAATGTGCTGAATCTGTTTGTGCTGTGATTAGTCTATTGTTTGTTAATTGTCCTACTCATGTCAACAAACTGTTTTTTACTAAACAACTCTCATATTTTATAAAACAGTTTCAACTAAGTCTTTTTTAAACAATGCCTTTCCTATTAAAGCCTTTTCAAAACTATGTCAAGCATTCTCACTCTACTCTTAGGCCCTTAGGTTCTTCCCCTCTAATGTATGACTGCCTTGGGATTTCTATGAGATCCCTTTGAACTCTAGTGCACTGGGGCTGGCCCTTCCACACTGCACTTACTCAATTATGGTTATGAAATCTGGGTGTGAGCACTACCCGAGATCCCTTGAGGTCCTTAGCGAACTCTGACACACCGGGATATGAGAAAGGCTATGAAACATTTGAGCACTTGAGGTTCTGGGAATCTGGGCCTGTTTTTCAGGCTCCCTATAGTTTAACTTCTTCTTTTCCTTTATCTATTTATGTAATTTACTCAGCTGGTCTGTAATAATTATTTGTAAACAGATATTGGGGATGGCTAGTGAAAAGGGGAGGGTAGCTATATATGTTATCAATATCAAGGGGTAGAAACCATGCCTTAGGTTTACATTTCCTATATGTGCATTAGAATCCATGTTTAGGACCAATACATTCTAAGCATGTCATGCATTAGATATCATGTTTTAGGTTTACTGCCTCAGCATCTCATTTGACCCTATTTATCACTTAGAAATCCTGCTTCTAGGTTAAATAATAGCATCAACATAAAAATGTTGCTCTTGCACATCCTAAAATTATGTTGTAACTTCCTGTGCATTTAGAAATCATGCTTTAGGAATTTTGCAGCCATTCTTCATCTCTATGTGCATAGTAGATACCATGCTTTAGGATCTCACACAGTCACACTTAGTTAAACTACTAATGCATGAAAAAGGACATAAGACGGTCTCATATTTGATCATCCTGTTTTAAATAAACTGGTGATAATCCCTGTATTTTGCAACACCTAGAACAGCATGCTTTTAGGTAAAACAACTTCTGAACTGTTTTTTAACAATTCTGGTAATTATTATGCACAATCTCACGCCTAGGAAAGCCTTAGGTAATTAATCTCTTTAAAAACTGGAAGACTGTTGCTTTGTGTTTACTGCTTAATGGTTAACATGTTTTAAATTCAATAGGCAAACTGATTAGGTCCTGCTTCTGTGTTTATAAAATTGAAGCTGCATATCTTCTGTGTTCTGATTTTCACTTAGACATCATGTTTTAGGATCCTGCTTAATAATACTGCCATTGTTTGTGCTTGAGACGTGTTTCTTATGTGCATTATCTGTGGAGGTAAATCTGAGCCTCTTAACTGCTTTTTCCTGTTTTATCTGTTCAAATCCTACCTGTTCTTGCTTGTCACCACCTTAGGGGTATGTCTAGAACTGCCTATAGGTAGAGGTCTTAAATTTCTCCAGGGCCATTAAGAAAGGACGGGTAACAGCACGCATATAGATCATTAAACAACACTCGCTTTAATAACCGCTAAGGGGTGGGAAGGGTAAATATGGATATGATTACCGGTATGCTAATGCAACGTGTATCCCCTATTCTGAGGAGTGATTACCGGGTATTTTACCNATCCCTTACATATGTGTGTTTAGATCATTACTCTTTCAAAACTTTACTTGTGTGCTTGGACTGTAAATCTTTCAAAACCTTATATATGTGCTTAGACTTTAAATCTTTTAAACTTTAGCATATATGTGTGCTTAGACTGTGAATCTTCCAAAAATCTTTATTTGTTTACCTATATGTTTTATTTGCTTATGTGCTACCTATTTTAAAATTCACAAAGCTTGTTTGGCCGAGAACTACAGTTGTGGACTTTAAGGGGTGCCTAACACCTTCCCCTTGGAGTAATTTCAAGCCCTTACCCAATCTTTGGTTATTCAATTAGTTTTATTGTGACCCTTAATAGGTGCCATATCGCACCTTAAAATTGTTAGGTGGCGACTCTTCAATTTCTTATCCCTTTCCCAAAAGGAAATGAGTTGTTCCAATAATGTCGAATACCCTGACCGACCCGAAAGGGGAAGAAAGAGGAGGGGCGCGACACTCCATCAAGCATAAATCTTCTCAAGTCACCCATCCAAGACACATACAGCGTGCTATCTAACTATTGACACACTTCTACTGTCCGTAACAAAAGAAATAGTTCCAGCTTTAGAAATTTAATCCCTATACTTTAAAAGTGCACGATTCCTCATCGTTGTGACTCCTACATGCCTACTCAGACATAACTATGAAGTCCCATCTATAAGTATCTAGAGATGTGCATTTCCATCAATCCTTCCATGTGAGGTAACTAAAATTTGAACCTCAGCGACTGACTATCACACAATTGTCATAGTGATTATTCAAATTGTCCATAGACCCCATCTGCAAGCATCCTCTACAAAACATTCCCTTTCTTTGTGATACTATAATCTGTACTATTATACTTCTTAAGCAACTCGAATTATACGCTCTATCTCTAATCCAATCCTTCTGTCCAAAATATGAAGTGTGACCTTTGCAAAGCAATCCAAACCTCGCACGTTCACCAAATCCATCATGATGCCATATCATTGTACAAGAATCCCACTATCACTCTAAGTCACAAGTAGTGTAGTCGTCCTCGTCACACTTCATTCCTAGAAGCGTACAACTTAGCTCAACCCATGAGGAAATCAATGTCATGCAACAACTCCAAAGCATGTAGGTAACAATATCATTAAAGTCGTGCTTGAAATCATCTCAAGTTCATAGAAACCCACTTACCCAGTAATCAAGTAACTGAGTATTTCCTACCATACCAAAAAGACCGGATTTCTATTACCATGTTGGTCCAAGTTACTTTTGTACTTGCCCAATTTCTTCAGACTACTCTTGACCCTCTGTTAAGGCATCACTTTTATTTTCCAATACACTTTTGTCTTTAATTAAAACTCACACCAAGTTATCCCTACATGAAACATTTTAATCCTAATATTCATAGGCCACTTTATTCTTCTTTGTGCACCCAAAAGTACCTCAAACCAAGATGTTTGCTCTAAAGTGCCCTCCAATGAATTTGAAGTTCTTTTCATCTCTATAATGTTGCATTGTAGAATCAATAATGATATAAAAATACTCCAAGTCCTTATCATTATCCAATTCCAGTCTCAATTCTTAACCAAACAAAGTATCATGTAAGCCCTTAAGTATTACATCTTGGAACTTTAACCTACTAGAACTATTCGTGAGAGTCACCCACTCTAGTCCCCAGTGCATAGTCAAACATGCTGAAAGACATGTTCTCTGTGAGCACATAACTTCACTAAATAGAGTAACATTGCCCTTGGAAACCGAGTGAATCCTTTCTCCTAGAACACAATATCAACAAATAATTACAAACATGAGTCATTAATCAACCATCTCCATATTCCAATAAAGTATAGTAAATCACACCACCGACAGATTCCTTGCCAAGTCATCCTCGATGTCCCCCTTCTCAAGTTATAATTAATCCACAAGTTTACCTTAATCTAGGAACTATAACACCACTTGCACATATAATACAATCGTCGATGTTAGACTCCACTTGGATATAAGCCATAATAATATCATTCCAAAAACTACTATAACTTTTCCTCCTCATCTACTATGGTCATGCACTGGTACTCAACCAATCATCTAACCAGCTCATGTAGTTCTAATCATATCACACTTCAAACCATCTTCCTGATGCATCCTTATCTTTGTGACAGTCGTTCTATCTCACTCAAGTTATACAAACTTTCATTGCACTGCATCTACTCCACTGGATTGCAAGAAAACATTTCATAAGAACCACATAAGAAGTCATACAACCTCAAACCTTCTTACATGAGATAACGCACATGTTTAGCCCCCAATGCAACATCTTTTTGTGACCGCACCATGGTTACAACCTATATGTAGTCTATTGATCCTCCCAAGTCTACACTCATTTACAAGTTGTAAGCATCCGTTTTATTCTACTAATGAAAAACTGAAAGGTCCATGAATGCACTCATACATTAAGATTGCATTGCACACCTATATGATAATCAAACATCTATATTCCCTTTGCATCAAAAGAAAATCCTTCTTGTCACGTGCAACCCTCTAAGTGTAGTCCATAGGAATATAAAATATATTACTAAGCTGCCTGGTTACCTCTACAACTTTTCTTTGGAAACATCTTCTCCATTTTATTTCAAGGTTGTAGAAGAACCCACTCAATTCTAGAGAAACCAACAATGAAGATATAGCAATCTAATTTTTCACTGTACCATCACTCCCATCTTCATTTCCTGGAATTCAACTCCTTCTGCTTGAAGATGTGTCGAAGACTATTACCCCATAAAAGTAATAATTCCAAATGTTTTATACAAACACCACCGCCACAATCTATAAGTCATAGGTTGGATAATTCTTCTCATTATTCTAGAGTTTCCTCGAAGCATACACGAACAGTTTGCCTTGATGCATTAGTACACACCCAAGTCCAACCTTTGAAGCATCACAATAAACTATAGGTCCTTTTGTACCTTTAGGTAAGGTAAAAAAAAGTGTCGTGGTCAACCTTGATTTCAACTTCTGAAAGCTCCTTTCACAAGTATCTAACCATTGGAACTTATCTACCTTTTGCATTAACTTAGTCAACAGAGAGCCAAGAGAAGAAAACCCCTCCATGAATAGGAGTCATAGGTCTAGGACAACTCTTCACAACTTCTACCTTCTGAGGATCAACCTTGATTCCCTCACTGGAGAACACATGACCCAAGAAAGTGACAGACTTGTGCAAAAATCACATTTGAAAACATTGCATAAAACTTGTGTTGATTAAAAGTTTGCATGCTCGCCCTGACATAATCAACATGGTTCTCTCGACTTCGTGAATACACAAGGATGTAGTGGATGAAAACTTTGGCTTGAAGATTCGATTCATAAGATCCATGAAAGTTGTTGGGAAATTCGTTAGCCCGAAAGACATCATCAAAAACTCAAAGTACCCATATTGGGTCCTAAAAGCTGTTTTTGAGATATCCTTCTACCTTATCTTCAAGTGATGATACCCCTACCTCAAGTAAATCTTGGGGAAGTAATTGGCACCTAGAAATTGATCAAACAGGTTGTTTATCCTTGGCAACCGGTACTTGTTCTTGGTTGTAACCTTGTTGAGCTACTGATAGTTGATGCATATCCTCAATGAACCATCTTTCTTCCATACAAAAAGAACTAGTGCACCCCAAGGTGACACAGTAGGTCGGATAAAACCTTTATTTAGAAAGTCTCAACTATTCATTAAATTCTTCTGGAGCCATTATGTAGGATGGAATTGATATAGATTGTGTACCCGGTGAAACATCGATTCCGAAGTCAATCTCCCTGATGTTTAGCTTAAAGTGTATAGATTTCTATGTATATCGACTCATATTTTACTTTTGTTTCGTGATTTTTAGATTTTAAATGTGATGATTTATACTAATTTGAAGTGTTTTTATGTTTAGGAATGATTCAGGATCAATTAGGGGCGAAACGCGCGAATTTAGAGCCAAAACTGACAAAACTGGGAAATCGGCGATTTTGGGTGCCACAGGTAGCGCCCAGCCCCACCTGTGGCGCTGTGGGCAGTAGCTAAATATGGGGCAGTGCCCTGGTGGGTGGCCGGTGCTAGTCACGGCGCCGGTGACGAGACTTTTATCCTATTTTGCCAGGGACACGGTTATTTCGGCCCTAAACCTACCCAACACGTATAAAAGCAAGTCTAAGCTTATTTTGAGGGGTTGGACGCCACTTTGGAGGAAATATACACACGGGATCATTAGGAAGCGAAAGATTCTTAGTTTTCTTCATCTTTTTCTAGTATTTATAATTAATCCAACACTTATGCAATTGTTTGATTTTAGCATGAGTGGCTAAGCACCCATCAATTATGGGGTTGTGGTTTAGCCCTGAATATTGTTATTCGACAATAATTTAACCTTGATTATAGTTCACTCAATATATGGTTGTTTCTTCAATTCTGTGTTTAATTGCTTAATTGTCTGGCCAGCAGTTAGGTTCTATATACTATTTATGCTATGCTTGGGAGAGCCGTGTATAGATTAGAGAAGAGTTGAAGAGAGCGCGATATTAAACCTTCAGGGGAGCGGATTTGTGGTTAGGATAGGAATATACCTAGTCACCATGCTTAATTAAATGTCGTAATCTTAATGCGTTCTGATAGATTAATTTTATAGGAATATAGGCGTTAATCTATTGAGAATAGGCGAGTAGTGCTTCGGAAGAAGGCTATGAGAGAAATTATCGATTAATTAGAAACAATGGGTGAATTATATCAAAGGGAGAGTTAATTAGAATGCAATACGAGTGGTGAATTGATCACAACCCTGGAATATTTTTCTCTACTTAATACACAACAATACTTTCATTACTTGATAATTAGTTAACTCTTAGAATCGTAGTATAGCATAGTTACATTATTGAATTTTTATTTTGGCTTGAGTAAATAATAATTATAGTGAATTAGTGAGTAATCTACACAAGTCTCTGTGGGTTCGACAATCGATTTATCATTATATTACTTGTACGACCATGTATACTTGCGTGTGCGTTTGGGAGCAACAAGTTTTTGGCGTCGTTGTCGGGGACTTGAATATAGACTACTTTCTAATTTTTGCTTTAATTGTTTATTTTGTCCAGTCTAACGTTACTTGATTGTTACTCTAATCTCAGGAACAATTTTATTAAATGTGTAGGGTCAGAAGCTAGGACAGACTTGTAGACTCAAGTGAGTGTGAATTTGCCTTTGGTGGAAATTTTGCAAGAAGTTCCTAAGTACGCAAGGTATCTCAGAGATATTGTGGAAAATAAACAAAGACATGCAGAGTTCAAACAGCTTCACTTACTGAAGATTGCAGTGCAAGAGTTCAGAGTAAACTTCCTCCTAAGTTGAAGGATCCTGGGAGTTTCACAATTCCTTTATCTCTTGGAAAACAAGAAGTTGATAGAGTCCTGTGTGATTTAGGGTCTAGTATAAATTTGACGGCATCTTATTTGTTCAAGAAACTCGGATTGGGGGTTCTTAGACCTACTACAATCACTTTACAGTTAGCAGATAGGTCGCTAATTATGCCGGAAGGAATTTTTGAGGATGTGTTAGTTCGAGTGGGAAAGTTTATTCTTCCCGCTGATTTTACTGTGCTTGATTACGAGGCAGATGAGGAAGTGCCCATCATTTTGGGGCGACCATTCTTAGCTACTGGTGGAGCAATTATTGATGTGAGGGAAGGGAAGTTAAAAATGAGAGTTGACGATGAAGAGGTCACTTTTAATGTGTACAAGGCACTTAAACTCCCAAAATATTATGAGGACATGTGCATGATTACTGTGGTTGACGTGAAGGGGATAGAGTCGAGTCCTTATGTGAATGGAAGTGATCCAGAGGAAGTGGTGTTGCAAGTTGAGGGTGTAAAGATAATTGAGAAAAGAGCCAGAGATGAAAAAGGAGACTCGTTAAGAGCATGCAAAAAGGCTAGGCTTCATGGGAGAAAGAAGAAGAGAAAGCGCCCAGCCTGAGCTGAGTAGCAGAGTCGTGTCACGACTATAAATAAGGCGCTTGTTGGGAGGCAACCCATCCTTTATATCTATTATGTTTTTAATTTTTTTTTAGTTTCAAGCTTTGTGTTGTTTTTATTTTGTAGAGTAGGGGAAGTCTGAGTACCCAAAGTTGAAGCTGAGGGGCATGTTTGAGCTTAAGTATGGGGCCATCCCGACTTTAAAGATTGAGAATCATGTCCGAGCTAGGCCCGAGAGGGTCTCAGGGAGTATTTCTCACCCTTGTTTTAATATTTTTCTTTGTGATCATGCATCAAGGACTATGCATAACATAAGTTTAGGGTGGAGAAACTACTTTCTGAGGTGTAATTGTATAAAATTATTGTTTATTTAGAAATATCTCGGACTTTTCCCAACGATGGATCTGTTGGACAATTTTCTTGAGGGATAAAGTCCGATTAAAAAAATTCCAAAAAGTTTTCTTTTTTTTTAGGATAGTTAGGTAGTATCCCTTGGTTTTTCTCTGGGCACCGGTTCTTTTCCAAAGGTGTAACTTGAACTAGGCATTTAAAATTATTTTTTTAGAGTAGTTAGGAAGAAACTCAGTAACTTTGAGATACTCATTGACATGTTTGGTGTCGGCATATTAGGTTATGAAATACATTCTTCTTTCCCTTATATTGGGTTTGACATGTCATGCCTGGGCAAAAATAAACAGCCTATTTTGTGACGCCTTAGCCTCAGTTGCTTGACTTGTATGATACATAGTCTAATATTGCTTAATTCTCTCAATTTTGTGTGCTTTCTTGACTTGAGAGTTGAACAAAACTATTGTGATTGAGTCATGTGCAATGTGTGAGTGAGGTTTAGTGATTTTCTATGTTGTCCTGTGTAGTCTAGAACTTGCCCCGTGTGCTAATCGAAGCGAAATTATAGGTTATGCTAGTCTAGGGGATGACGTAGGCATATTTCTTGCTTGATCATGGATGTGCTTGTCACATGAAAAAATAAAATTTTCCATTGCTAGTCCCTTTGAGCCTTTTGACCGTTTCTTTGGTACCCACATTACAAGTCGTACCCCTATTTTGTTCTTAAATTGAGATTTTTGCACCTTTACCTCCTGAGGCACTTAGTCGCTAAAAGAAGTAAGGTGAGACAATGGGGATTAAGTTTTGAGTGGAGTCATGGAAGGGCCCGTTGGTGCACTAAAATTGTATTCAAAAGTCACTAGTCATTGAATCTTCATGTATGGAGTGTGTGTAGGAAAGAAAGAGAAAAAAAATTATAGTAAAAGTATGTACCAAAAAAAACATGCACACCTCCAATTTTTTTTATAATTTGTGCTAGTGAAAATATAGAAGTGTTTAATTGAAAAAGCGCTATGTTGAATATGAGTTATGGAAAGGGAATTGGTTGAGAAGAATATGTGTTGATTTGTGAAGGTAGTGTATTAAAGTGCTTAGGAGGGTTAGTCACTATTCCTAAATATATCCTACCCGTCCCTTAGCCTACATTACAACCTTCAAAGGCCTAATTGATCCTAGACTTGGCTAACTTAAATTAGTGGGGATCTACACTACGGGCAAGCTTATGGTACGACCACGGGATGCATATGAATTCGTTGTGAGAGTGAGTGAATTGTGTTTAATTGTGTGATGTCCTTAAATTATATTCAAAAAGCTTATTTGAATGTGGGGACTAGTATATTCACTCTTTTGTTGTTGGTGAGAGCACATGATCTCATGAACAATTGGTAATGTTGTAAACTTTCTTGTTGGGTAGGTGCGTGAATTGAGAGGGCTTAGTGGTTGCAAGTTGACTCTTGAGGTTGGGTGGTTGCAAATAGGTTGTTGGTATGATTGATTAAATTGTTATACTTGGGCATGTTTAAAGAAGGGGAAGAATGTAAAATTTTGTATGTTCATACTTGATTGCCGGTATCGATCATAGTCAAGGGGTAAGGTGTGTGATTGAAAAATAAAAGACTCCTTGATAATGAACTTTGTACGTGTTGAAGGGTAGTAGATTGTCCCATTGCTCGAGGACGAGCAAGAGTCTAAGTGTGGGGTGTTGATGTTTAGCTTAAAGTGTATAGATTTCTATATATATCGCCTCATATTTTACTTTTGTTTCATGATTTTTAGATGTTAAATGTGATTATTTATACTAATTTGAAGTGGTTTAATGTTTAGGAATGATTTGCGATCAATTGGGGGCGAAACACGCGAAATTAGAGCCAAAACTGACAAAACCGGGAAATCGGCGATTTTGGGTGCCATAGGTAGCTCCCAGCCCCACCTGTAGCGCTGTGGGCAGTAGCTAAATATGGGGAAGCACCTGGGTGGGCGCCCGACGCTAGCCAGGGCGCCGGTGATGAAAATTTTGTTCTATTTTTCCCGGGATACGGTTATTTCGGCCCTAAACCTACCCAACACGTATAAAAGCAAGTCTAAGCTTATTTTTGAGGGGTTGGATGCCACTTTGGAGGAAATATACACACAGGATCATTAGGAAGCGAAGGATTCTCAGTTTTCTTCATCCTTTTCTAGTATTTACAATTAATTCAACACTTATGCAATTGTTTGATTTTAGCATGAGTGGCTAAGCACTCATCGTTCTGGGGTTGTGGTTTATCCACGAATATTGTTATTCGACATTAACTTAACCTTGATTATAGTTCACTCAATATATGGTTATTTCTTCAATTCTATATTTAATTGCTTAATTGTCTGGCCAGAAGTTAGGCTCTATATACTATATATGTTATGCTTGGGAGAGCCGTGTATAGATTAGAGAAGAGTTGAAGAGAGCGCGATCTTAACCCTTCAGGGGAGCGGATTTTGTGTTAGGATAGGAATATACCTAGTCACCATGCTTAATTAAATATCGTAATCTTAATGCGTTCTGATAGATTAATTTCATAGGAATATAGGTGTTAATCCATTGAGAATAGGCGATTAGTGCTTCGAGAGAAGGCTATGAGAGCAATTATCGATTAATTAGCAACCATGAGTGAATTATATGAAAGGGAGAGTTAATTGGAATGCAATACGAGTGGTGAATTAATCACAACCCTGGAATATTTGTCTCTACTGAATACACAACAATTCTCTCGTTACTTGATAATTAGTTAACTCTTAGAATCGTAGTATAGCATAGTTACATTATTGGAATTTTATTTTGGCTTGAGTAAATAATAATTATAGTGAATTAGTGAGTAGTCTACACAAGTCTCTATGGGTTCGACACTCGATTTATCATTATATTACTTGTACGACCTTGTATACTTGTGTGTGCGTTTGTGAGCAACACTCCCTGTCTAGAGGAATCCCAGGAATTTCATCAAGGCTTAGATACCAAGATTTTCACAACCTAACCTTAGGGATCGGGAGCGGCGCTCAACCGAGTTAACCCAGTCAAGCTAGCATGCATAGTTCCTTCTATCCTCCCTTAGCCCACGCATTATTCAAGTAGAAAATACAACAGATAACTATCAAGAAGGCAAAAACATTCAACACAGATTTCCATTTCCTTAAGAACTCATTAATAAATGGAAAATTACAAGTCAAGATTTTAAAAGGAGACAAAAGGAGAAAATAGTATCAAACATTCCCCATATATGTCAAGACCAACCAATTGTATATGAGCCTCTAAACTGTCATAAGTAAAGTAAGGAAATGATAGGGCAAGGCCCCGGCTATTCCCAAAAATGATATACAAACATCAAGAAACAATATGAGGGCCTCGAGTGTAAAAATATAGGGCTCAGCAAAGCTCATTGAAGAACGAGGACACTCCTATAGAGAATCTGCGATGCCTGCTCATATACCATCTACATCGATTAAAGATGCAACATCCCTAGAAAAAAGTAATGTTAGAACATATGGAATAGTATTAGTATGTAAATCTAGATTCCCTCACATGAAATGGGATTACTACATAAGAAGAGGGAAACTCACCGCTGACTAAAGCAGATTTTTTTGCCACTGAAGAGAAGAATGTGTGGTTGCATAATACTTCTTCGGACAGCATAATGACCGCACAATTGCAACTGAAGATTCTACATAGCACTTTTACGATGGAGTATGCGGTCACATAACTGATATGTGGAACGCATAATGGAAATGCAGTGGAAAACTGGGCAACTGGACGTGGGATTCTGCGATCAACTTTGCAAATCTGCGTATTGCATACATGGTCTGCGACCATTATGCGGTTGTAGAAGGGATCTGTAGTGGATTTTTTGTCCAATCTTGACCTCGACTTTTATTCCACTATAAATAGATTTACTAGGGTTTTCGTGGGTCTTCTTGTTTGAAAAAGGGGCTACATTGAAAGCATTGAATACTCCATTATTTTGGAAGCTTTGGAAGAGAGAATCTTGTAATTTTGTAATTCTTATGACTTTAATTATTGTTTTATCTTTGTATTTTAGTATGAGTAGCTAGTTTTAAATACTAAAGTTGTGGACCCTAAATGGGTGTAATGTTAATGGGTGTTTAGCATTGAATATATATATAATGGTTGATTGATATTTATTCTTTTCACATGCTTCATTTATTGTTGGTGGTTTCAAACATTAAATAATTCTATTTTACTCTTTCTTTACTTGGAAAAGTGGGTTAGGGTTTGATAAAATTGAATATCAAAACTCAAGGCTTTAAACTTGTTTAATAGAATCGCTTAAGAATAAGTGGGTTCTATTTGGCATAAATTGGTTATTCTTAATTGAAAATCTTTTATATTTGGAAAATCATAAAAATAACTACTCAACTATTGGGAAATATTAAGTAGTCACTTAGACACCATTTGTATATCAAGGACCTTCCATTAGAAATATATCATATTAACACCGATAGCATTACATTTCATTGAAGGGGACACAACCTTGGTTTCCTTAATCAAATTAATTACATTCTCACAATATAATAGTCTTCATTACTACACATAATTACAACACTCTTTTTAGCTAACGGAATAGAATTATGATTTAAGTCAAGTTTCACACTATTCAAGTAATCTTTTCACATCTACTCCCTGTGGGATTCGACCCCAACCTAGTTGAGTTATTATATTTGACATCGACCCCCTTACACCATTTATTTAGGTGTAATTTGAGCGTGCCAGTGTGTGTGAGGTTTTGTTTATTCTATGCATTGCATTTGATGTCTAGAACTTGCTTCGTGTGCGTGCAAAGCGAAATAATAGTTTTATTCATTATTTAAAGTGATATAGTCATTTCTTTGTTGAGCTAGATATATGCTATTACCCACCTAATTGTTATGTGTCGTAGTTAAGCCTTTTGATCCTGTGAACCTGTTTCTTTGGCAACCACATTACAAGTTTTACCCATTTCTTTGAATTGACCATCTATTTGAACCTTGTACCTCTCGTGAGCACTTGAAATTGTTATGAACTTTGTAGAATTTGAAGTGTGGGGTGGTTAGTTTGTCTTTTGAGTGGAATTATTGAAATAAGGAGAAAAGTGCAATGTCTTGAAAAAGTAAGAACCACTTGAATTGAATAAAAACAAGAAAAGAAATATAGTTATAGTTTTGTGAAAAATGTTCCTTTATAGTGGAAAACTTGATGTAAGCTTAAAAAAGTAGGGAGTTAATATATATTGATGTGAAGGTGGAGTTATGGTGTGACACAAGTGTGGGGTTTTAAATGGTTAATTGTATGTATTAAAAGGCATAGAGAGGTGGAGTCACTCTTATATCTAAATGTATCTTATCCATCCTACAGCCTACATTACAACCAATTAAAGTCCTACTTGATCCTCGTTTGAATGAGATCAATTAGTAGAGTAGTACACTACGGTCAAGCCTATGGTACGTCTTTTGTGGCACATGAATGTTGTTTCTGAGAGTGAGAGAATTGTTTCTATTTGGAGTTCCTAATTGTTCTTAAATTTCATTGTGTGTGGAACTACTCTCTATTGTTGTGTGAGGACACTTGATTCATGAAGGAAAGGTAATGTCGTTGACCTATGTGTTAGAGTAAGTGAGGGGGTTGTGAAAATGTGTGGTGCTTTTGAGTCAAATCTTGAGGCAGAATGCTACGATATTGTGCTTAATCTGTTTTAAATATTCTTGGTATGATGAGTTATGAGAGTTGCTGAAAAACGTCGTGTCTATATGAAGTGTAGTTTGATTGCTCGAGGACGAGCAATGATTTAAGTGTGGGTGTTGATGGTAGGATATAATCTCGTACTTTAGTCGCTTATTGAACTCTAATTCTCTGCACTTTATTTGTGTTTGAGCTTTAATTGGTAATGTTTTTCATTTATTGTGTGTTTTATGCCTTGTAGGAGCGTTTCCGAGTTATGTAGATGTTGTGGAGCTAATTCGAGCTATTTGAAGCTTTGAAGTCTGAGTAAAATCCCAAGGGATTAAGCCGGGATCATGTTCGGGGATCAATGGACGAATAGTTCACTTAGTGGGAGGAAAAAGAGTTGAGCAGGATAAAAGCCAGGTGCGTGACCGTGCATGATAGACGCCCAGCGCGCAAGTTACGGAGTGTACTGCCAGGGGTGCATGGTCATGTGCTCGGTCACACCTCCAGGTGCGATCGCGCACTTCCGCTTTTGGAACTTTGCCCAGGCCTATTTTTGTAAATTCAGAGGCAACTCTTTTTGACCTATATGAAGCCTTACTCGTCCCAAAATAAGGTATCTCGGATTTTGGAGCAACTTTTGGAGAGAAGAAGGCAAGGAAACAACGGAGACTCTAAAACTTCATCCAATTCATTCAATACGGAAGTTTGATTGATTTTGGGAATTGTAATGTCTTGTTGTTCTTCTAATACTCTTGTGATAAACAGCTTCTCCACTATGGAGTAGTTCCAATTAGGGTTTGATGGATTTGGCGTTTTGATGATTGTTTGTGGATTATAACCCTAGTTTTATGTATTGAAACGTTTTTGGATGATTTAATTGATGCATCTTTATTCAGCATAACTTGTGATATTTTTACATTATATTGTTGGTTGGATTCATAAATTCTTCTAAGTAATCGAAAGAGGATACTTGAATCATTGATTAAACCTAGTTAGAAGAATAATGGAAAGATGTTTTCCTAAAGACCAACCCATTACGCATTCTTGCACATCTTCACGTGCTTAAATTGGGTCATCTTGTGAGGTTAAGACTTAATCGAGAGAGGAGTGTGAAATAATAATTGAGTGAATTCGAGAGACTCACTTGAACATTAGAAGTGGATTATCTAGACTTAGATCCCGAACAATTATCTTGCACATATTCTATCAATACCCTATCTTCTCCCATTGATAACCTTCTTTGCTTATTTTTTGTTTCGATTGTCATTAGTCAATAGCTTTAGATTCTTAGTTAATTTTAGCTAGACATCTTATAAATCTCAACTGTTGATCATCTTGGATAGAAACCAAGCTAGATACTACGAGAATATTGTTTAAATCCAATCCCTGTGGATACGATATTATACTATACTATATTTGATTAGCGAGCAGAATTTAAGTGTATGGTTTGTGCTCGTCAAACCCGATGGAGTATTTTCTTGAGTTCAACTTCATGTTGTATTGTCATAAGAGTATGAAGGCTTGATCTAAAAGTTCTAAATGTTGTTCGGCCTTTAGAGATTTAACTAGCATGCTATCTATGTACACTTTATCGTTTTTCCTAAGTGATAAACAACCATTTTATTTACGCGTCTTTGATGAGTGGCTTCTGCATTCTTAAATCCGACTATAATTAATATAAATATTCAATTGCTTTATTGGTTAGTGACAAAAAGTTAATGTTAGGTATAAGAAGACTGATAACTGTAATGTAGCAAGCATCGTAAGCAATCTACTTGAGGACTGTAGCAACATAAGAGTATTATGTGTAGATACCATTTTTAAGATTAAGGGATTATTGTTGCCATATTATGAGTTTAAAAATGAAGATACACTGAACATTATACATAAAGAAGATGATTAAGTGACTAAGACAGTAAGACTAGGTTGGAACCAGAGTAGTCATATCATATCATATCTAACTTAGATCTTTAGAGCACTATGGATGTTGGTTTTTAAGAGAGTGACCATATTAATTTTCCAATGTGTAAGAGACAACGGTAGACCAAGATAACACAGGTGTTGATCCATGATAGAATCTTCACACGTTGATTAGGATTTTCTTTGCAATTTCCAATAGGTCCCAATGTCCAGTTGTGTGAGAAAGCACACAAGTTTATGTATTAGACTTTGTTACAGTTGAAACCATCAGTAAGTAGTTGTTTATTGTTTTCTTTCTTTTCTCCTCTGTTAATGCAGAATATAGGAAATCTTCTAAGCAAATATTTAATGTTAGCATTACTACCAAAAGAGATCTAGGAATCCCTATGGTTGTCAGACGTATCAATCATGCAGATTAAATTATTTTCCCTTTCTTGGTTATCAACTCCAAGCTATTAAAATATGCTACCACATGTTTCCAACAAATTCCGAGCCCTTTCAATGCCTATATAAAAATATTATACTCTCTTTGGTCCACAATAAGTGATCAATTTGTTTTGGATATACCCATTAAGAAAATACAAAATTCTAGACAAAAATAGTTAGCATGACTAAATTACCCTTAAATAAATGTTGTAGCATAGTTAATTTGAGGAGTAAAAGACTTTTTAGGGATACGTAAATAAAGGTAATTTTGAAAAAACAAATTGAATTTTTTTTTTATTTTATAAATGGACACTTATTTTGGACCAAAATAAAAAAGTAAATTGGTCACTTATTGTAGATTGGATGGAGTACAAAACTCTTGCAAGGAAATATACATTGTAGATAGAATTATTTTTACGAATTTGAAACAAAGAATTCGTAGAATTAATACATGAATTCTCAATCAGTAATTGTTTATGCTTTCGTAGGTGATAAAACAGTAAGCATGATTAGTTAATTGAGCATGGTATAGGTCAAATACATTACAATATATAGCATTACATCATCTCTACAATAATATTGATGAGTTTAATTAATTGTTACCTACTAATAATGGACAACAATGAAGCTTGGTGGACCTCAACATCACCAATTACTTAGTCCCTTAAATCATATTCATTGAGATGAAGATAAACAACAAGGTTAACTATCATGAACAAGTTTAACAATTCATTAAAGAATGAACTTCAAGTCATTATGATTTAAGCACACAATATATGAATTAAAAAACAAGCGCATTACTGTTAGAGCGAGTAAATTAAATAGTCAGTTGGAGACCTTAGCTTACAGTAATACAGTTGACACGAAACACACATAAATCGTAGAACCAGAAATAGGTCTGGATTTTAACCAGCTTGCACCAATTAGAAACTAAAATCGTAGAACCAGAAATAGGAATTTGTAAACTATTTGTATTGGGTAAATTTGGAAAAAAATTACTCACATCAGACATTTATACTAAGCTACATTAGAATATCATAATTAGTGATGGAAAAAAAAATTATAAAGTGCATGTATTAGCTATGGTTAACCTATAAAAAATGTATCTATAAACACGTTTTTAATTTATAAAGTATGAGTATGTTATTTCCATAAAATTTTGCCATTTTAGACATTGTATATTTGTTATCACCTTTTTTTTTTTTGGTAATATGGGAAAATTACATTAAAAGCTAAAGATAGTCATTACAGCTAATAGAAGTGTCAAAGAAGGTACTACAGTTAGACCTCTCTATAACAACATCTTTATATAACAGTTATTCACTATAAAAGTCAAGTTTTCCACTGAAGTTATATTTTACCTCTCTATAATAACTTCTTACCTATAACAGCAACAACTATATTTATAGCAAAACACTCTTTGTAATACTACCCCCCCCCCCCTCTCCTATGTACAGAAGGAGAATAGTGTGAAGATAAACAGTCCACAAAGAGTCAAGGGAGGTCCAAGTTCTACTCTAAACTTAGTGAATTTATTTGGGCATTGGGGGAGGCCAGTAGCATTGTGATGATAGAGCAGGAGAAAGGTACAACAAATCTGAAGCAACAAAGTGAGAAAGGGGAGCCTAAACAGGGGAAGGGTGGGGGAATACCTGCAGCTAATGGATAGTATAGGGTTCTGGAACACTAGAGGACTTAATAGGCTAACGAAGCATTGGGAAGTATACCATTTCTCCATCAATGTAAGGTTAGTCTATTTGGTCTCTTGGAAACTAAGATTAAGAGAAACAATGCTCACAAAGCTTCTCTTAATCTATGTAGAGGTTGGTCACTTACAAATAACTTGGGAGCTCATCCGGGAGGTAGAATATGGGTGGTACGGAAGCCAACAATTATGCAGGTTCAAATAGAGTATGTATCTGCACAAATGATTCATTGTGAAGTAACTCACAGGGGTACTAGTATGATATACAATGTAACATTTGTATATGGTTTCAATGATCCAGCTATTAGAAGACCTTTGTGGCAGAAGGTGAGGAAAATAAATGGTTTTGTAGTTAGTCCATGGGTAATTATGGGAGATTTTAAATGTGTTTTGCATAAGGAGGATAGAATTGGGAGACCTGTAGCATTGTCTAAAATCAAAAACTTCGGAGATTGTGTTGTTGAATGTGGACTGCAGGAATTGAGATCATCAGGGGCATGTCCGCCTTAGGCACATCTCTCTTTCTTAGTTTCACGCTGGACTAATGATAATGAATGAAATTCAGTCTTTTAATAAACGTATATAAGAAGATGTTTAGTGTATAAGCAATTCTTTAATGGTCGCACCGAAAGTACGGTGGAGGTTGGTTGAAGATGATATGGAAAAACAAACAAGAAGGGGGGAAAGGATGTATAGCAGAATATATAGAGTGGTACTAAACACAGAATGGATAACAACATTACCAATTTCAGAGGTTCATTACATGAATGAGGGATTGTATGATCATTGCCCAGCCATAATAAACTGGGATAGTGGTAAATACAAAAGCAGAAGACAACTTAAATACTATAATATGTTGACAATGGCACCAGACTTCAAGGAGAAAGTAAAGAAGAGTTGGGAAACTGAGATAGTTGGGGACAAATTATATCAAGTGATAGGGAAAATGAACAGACTAAAAGCAGTCTTAACTAAGTTGAATAACGAGAGACTTTCAGACATTGAAAGAAAAGTTGACCAAGCAATGGAGGAACTGAAGAAATGTCAACTAGAATTACAAGGAGACCTTAGAAACACCGCTCTAATTGAGAAAGAAATACACTTAGCCAAGGAGTGCAGAATATGGGGGGGGGGGAGATAGGGAATAGTTCCAAAGGTAGAAAATCATAGTTTAATGATTAACTCAAGGTGATCAAAATATAAATTTTTTTCACAGTGCAATAAGGGAGAGAAGGAACAAGAACAAAATATTTTCTGTGATAGACTCATAAAGGGAACCAAAAAGAGAACTAGAGGAAATAGCTCATGTTTTTATAGAATTTTATAAAAAGTTACTTGGGAAACAAGAAGGAAGGAGTTAACATGTGTGTAGTGAATTGGTTTAGAAAGGGCCAACAAACAACCAGGAGCAGGGGGGATTGGCTAGAACAAGGGTTCCGGGAGAAAGATGTCAAAGCAATAATTTGGGCAATTGCAGGGGATAAAGCTCCGGGTCCTGACGGATATGGTAGTCAATTTTTTAAATACCGCTGGAAAATTGTAAGTAAGGATTTAGTTTCAGGGGTATTGGAGTTCTTTTAGAAATAAAACACGCCAAAGTGTCTTAATGCGACAACAATTACTCTAGTTCCAAAAATAAGTCATGCAGAACAGGTGGCGCATTACAGACCTATTGCTTGATGTAACACCATATACAAAGTGATATCTAAGATGTTGTGTATGAGATTAAAGACAGTGCTATCAGACATAATCTCAGCCAACCAAAGTGCTTTTGTGGCCGGGAGAACTATTGTGCAGAATGTGCTTATATGCCAAGATTTGGTGAGGTTATACAACAGGAAAGATACTACTAAAAGCTTCCTAATAAAAATAGATGTGAAGAAAGCATATGATACTGTAGAATGGGATTTTGTGCAAGAGATGATGTATGCTCTGAATTTCCCAAGTAAGTTCATCAAATGGACAATGACATTGATCACGCTCAACTATGTCGTGTAGAAGACTAAGCGGGCGTTGCAAATATAATCCTGGGGTATTATGCCCAGA
>MDKI01224448.1:0-11438 GCA_005239505.1 Nicotiana paniculata | reverse complement strand
ACTTAAGGTGGTAAGATTAAATTCTTTCAAAATCTTAGATCACTTCTAGGTATTCAAGAAAGGGGATAAGTTTAGGCTTATTATTTTTCTTGTTATTCTAAAGGGTCGGGTTTCACAATCTATCAATTATTTTTTTAAACCTCTACCAAAGGCGATTAGTTCGTCGTTAGGTAATTGTTGTTGTTAGGATTCACTTTCAATAATAGACTTCTTGAAGTTTATTGAATTCAATCTATCTTTAATTTTTCGGCTTTTTTTTCTTTATTTTCTTTTTGATTCCGCACGTTTCTTGATTTTCTTTAGTAATTCTTGGACCCCTATCGTACTTCTATCATTATCATCTCAGAGGAAGATGTTGGTGCGCTTCATTTGCTTCGGAGTTGCTTATTTGGTCAGTATGATTTGGACATGTATTGCTTATGACGTTTATGTACTATTAGAAGCTTATAGACATATGTCATGTATACGAAAGATTGTACGGCCTTGTCGGCCTATGTTCAGTGTACGAGTGATTATTTTGGCCTTATAGGCCCGTACGTCATATTTATAAGTCAGTATATCAGGTTGGGTCATTTTATGTCGAGTGTTCCCTCATGCTTTATTCTTTTTACCTCATACGACCCTTCTGGCCCATTTACACATGTTTATGTAATGAGAAAGATACGTTACATTCGTACTCGGTTGAGTAAGGCACTGGGTTCCCATCGCGGCCCATCGATTCGGGTCATCACAAAAGTGGTATCAGAGCAGTTCTATCCTATGGAGTCTAGAAGCCGTGTCTAGTAGAGTCTTGTTTATGGGTGTGTAATGCACCACACTTATAAGCACGAGGCTATAGGGGATTTTGGACTGTCACTCTTTCTTCTTACTCTAGATCGTGTGGTAGAGCTCAGTTTTAAGAACTCAATTTCATAAACTCTAGCTTATTCATAATACAATGATGCCTACATCTAGAAAGACGGTTGGTAAGGGATTGAATGTGGACGTGGAAGAGTTGAGTTAGAGGAACTCGATTTTGCATCATGCTTATGATGAGTAAATGTGAGTTTTCAGCAAAACATGTGTGTAAGCTTCTTGATAAGGATCCTTAAGGCATGGATATCAGAAGGAAGATACAAGTTTCAACAAGTAAAAAGAAGCAAGGTAAAGAAGGGTACGAGGCACCCAGTTAATGATGATTATCAGTATTACAATTCAGGCAGAGAAATATAAGCATTTTGAGTTACCTCCAAATGTCACATAGGTATGTACAAATGGCCACACCCGCCTTAGTTATGCCCTGTGGGGGCTAACATAAATAGTTAAGAGAAGGAAGGATATCAGGATCCCGCGGGGGTTAGAGTGACCCAAAATGGTGGTTGGATTGTTTGCGTTAGTTAACATTTCCAAAGAACATTTCAAAAGTGTTAATAGATCTCCTTGTGAGACACCTATATGGTGCGCTCTAGAATAGTACAGCATATAAATACTAGAGTGTTCAATTTTATTTTTAACAAAAATAGGCACTGGAGTCCTAGAAGGGATAAATATTACCTTAGTATAGCTCCCGTCCCTAGTAGAGAGAGAATGTTAGGCAACCCGAAGAGCCAATGGATGGAGCAAGGGTCGCTAAAAGCAAAATAATATATTGTTCGAGTTTTTAGAATAAAGTGGTAGACATAAATGTTAGCGGGAAATAAGAATAGAGTTAATAAAGCATTACGAGTAAGATATGATGCATGGATGACAACGGTAGATAAAAAAGATGACAATATTACAGAGTCTATAGTCAAGTGAAGGAAAATACGAGGGGTGACAGGCCTTGAGACAACAAAAGGGTATAGGCCATAAAGTCATATCCTCATTTCGAGAAATAAGCTTGTGGCTCCAACGCGAATACCAGAAGGAAAATTTAGACCCCAGAGTAATAGAAATCAGTATGGACTGGTGAACAAGATAAACTAAACATGAATTAGGGACTGAGTGATTTGTTGAAGGTCGGCATCATGAGAATTTCATATTGCGTTCCGGCGATAATAGAATGGACCACACAAGAAGTTCATGAGAAATTCAGAGAATGGTTATTCAGGAAAACGCTTCCCTAAAGAAAGCAATGTGAGCAAAGTTAAGCTTAAGGGACTATATTTTCCAGTTACACTAGGTGTCTCCCTCGTGAGTAAGGAATTTTGTAATCCTTGGTACAGAGGGATTACCGCGAGGAGAGTAAGGGTCATCGATGATGTGAAAAGACGCCTAAGATGAAGAGGCGAAGCATCTATAGGTAGCTCGTCGTAGCGCTAAATCTTAGCAGTCCCCTAAACGGGGTGATAACAACACGATAAGGGTCCATGAATTACTAAAGAAAATCAAGAAACGTGCGGAAGCTGAAGAAAATAAACAAAAGAAGAATAAATAAATTAAATATAGATTGAATTCAAGAAAGAGTTTCTTGAATTCAAAAAGTCTATTCTTGAAGTTGAATCCTAACAACAACAATTAGCTAACAAAGACTAATCTCCTTTGGTAGAGACCTAAAAAAGGAAATAGATTGTGAAACCCGAACCTTTAGAATACTCATATCCTTTATTCTTATGCTCTTCCTCCCAACTAACAACTTCTTTGATCGCTCCTGAAGTCCGATGACCTTGTTTTTCAACTTTTTAGCTTGAGATCTTGTTAAAGGCCCTCTTTGAGATTCCCAAGCTTCATCCTTGTCCTTGAATAGATTTGAGCTTACTAGGATACTATCAGGGGGGAATATAGAGTGGTGCGGCATTAAGTCAGAATTAAGTGGTACTAGTAACTATGGAATGATAAAGGAAGAATGCGATAAAAATGAGAAAGGGATGAGATTACACTTATTCAAATCCTACATAGATGCTATGATTCCAGAACATTATGCAAACACGGCGTCAAGGAGGGGAAGTAAGGGTTCCTTCCCCAGATGTTATTGATAGATAAGAAGCCAATGCGGGACACAAGTTAAAACAAAGGAAATGACCCAAGAAAGATTAAGCAGAACATTGATGTGAGAATGTGCCAACGAGTAATTAGTAGTTGATTAAGGAAGAGCCTAGTCATGGGTAGACAAGAGGTTACAGACAAATCAGCAGATCATGCAAGATAAACATAGTGAACCTCAACATGGGGAATTCAATCTCGCAGATATGACATCGGAACCCTTGAGAAATATTCAGATAGGAGTTGGGTGGTTAAAGGTATCATATGAGTATTATTGTAATAAAAAGAATGTCACTGGAAAGACATTCAAAGCTTCAATTAAGAAGAAACTGCACGAGCACAAGTGCACACATGTATGTAACTATAGATATTAATAGGCGAGTAAGAACATCGAAAACTTCTTCAATTATACAATATAACAAGCTCGAAACTTTACGAGAGTCAGAGGGTCCTCCCTAAGTACTACAATGAAAGACTAGCTGAGGAAATAAGGAAGAAGGCTTCAACCTAAACATGGTAACTTGAAGGAGAAATGGTCATGTAAAAAAAAAAAAATTTCCCTACAAAATTGTATGCACTCAAAAAGAAAGTGCCACCTACTGTGGCTAATGAACAGGGAGAAAAATTGAAATTGAAAGTAATATTCGAGACCATATGAGTTACACCAAAAATTTTGGCATGCGTGGGAACTAAGATACGCTAAGTATGCACACAAAAAGGGGGTAGGAAGACCAGGAAAAATAATTACCTACATTTAAAGAAAGCTGAGATGGAACGAAAGGAATTATTCGATCAATGATCCAGAGGTAGTTATGTTATGAACACACTTAAGATTCCGGAGTATTATCCATGCAGCATATATATATATATATATATATATAGAGAGAGAGAGAGAGAGAGAGAGAGACATTCATACAGCCGCAGAAGACTCTGGTATAAGTTAAAAGAAATAATTGAGTCCGGGTCATAGATAAATGATTGAATTGTTAGAAGATTGTACAATGAATATTCCATTGTGACTATGAAAGGCTAAAATAATAACTAAAAACCAGGAGTCGCAGATCAGAAGATAGCTTAAGCCTAGATAAAGCTTGATCAGAGGGAAGAGGAAACTAAAGAGTTATATCAACTAAGTAAATCAGGAGTCTGATTATTGGACCCAGAAAAAAATTATAGAAATCACGATTGAGAACATTGCAGAATGACTCTTCATATCAGAGGTACAAGAGAGATAGTACAACAATCATATTCTATAATGACTCTACGATAACGCCACTTAGAAGAGTACCAACCTCATAAGAAGTCAGTATGAAGCTCTCACCAGATTGTGTAAACAGGTGCAGGTATTATAATAAAAGTTCAAGTTGTAAATATGAATTATACCTATGTGGAATGGAGGTCATGAAAGAGATAAAAGACGTGATGCGAGACTTTAAGGTAAGTAAGGTAAAGGTGAACAATGTACAAGATACTCAAATGAAGAAGGTTGTGAATAGTCCATATTTTGGACAGAAGGCTAGAAGCGCGGGGATTCAATATCCAGGAATGATAGCAGCATCATCAGTAGCATATCTTCCAGCCTATGGTTTCTAAGATCGAGAGGTCTAGTTAAGGAAGTAAAAGAAGAGTTAGAGACAATGTGATGTCTCGCTTGATATTCCAGAATAGCACAAGGAAATTTATGGTGAAAGAAAGCTTGCGTGTAGTATAAATGGATTGTAGCTAAAGTATGGTAGAGCGGCAAGGTTTTAGGAAGACATGAGTAAGGATAAGTCCAGGCGAGTGAGAAGGCGATGAGAATGGATAAGTCCCCGGGATTAAGCCCATGAAAGAAAAGAAGAACTGATGGTTTCTCTAAGTTATAGAAAGCTCAGTATAGCCTCAATAAACTCAAAGGAGTCTAAGACTAGTATCATTTAGAAGAGATGAAATGCTGCCCTGGTAGTAGAATTAGGGTGTAATTGTGATAGATAAAGGATGACGTTTGGGCCTTCGATTGTATGATTTGGAAAAAAGGATTCCTGAATTGTATGGGATTAAACCACGTAAGGTGAATCACATTGTGATGCTATGAAATACGGTTATTGAAGCATGGTATCACCCCAGGTGGATCCGTATAATCATTTCATATGTTTCCCCGATATGATGTGAGCCTTAGTGGAAGTATTACATAGAAGGTCAAGTTATCAGTGGTAGATTGTATATCAATATTAAGTGAATCAACAATGGATTCATAAAGGATACAAAGTATGAGATGAGAATAGGCCACCATTCTTAAGATGAACAGTTAGGATGAAGCATTAAGGACCTAGATTTATACATATAGGATAAGCAACAAAAGTTACCTGGAGTTTGGTAGCAGACCTCAGTAACGATAAATTGAATTAAGAGTTATGGTATAGTATGACCTACTTAGATGTAGTAAAGCCATAGACGCCCAGAGGGTCATCTTGTCAAGTTCTGTATATGTTCCCAAAGTGAGGCCTAGAGATTGGCTAAAAGTTGGGAGAAGAAAAAGAGAGAAGAGTCGAAGTCATACAGACTGCATGATGGAAGGTAGCAACAATTATGAGATTGGAAGGATTTCGACCACAAGTCGTGGCGTGAGAAGGAGGCCTAGAGGGAGGAATTCCCTGGCCTTTTGATTTATTCATAGAACAGTTGCCTAGATGGTAAGGAAAATACTAAAGTATTCGGAAGACATAGGTTATGATAATGATAGGTGTATCAGTCAATATTAAAGGATGAATGTTACAAGGGGGGATGATGTTACACCCCATATTTTCATACGTGAAAGTATGCCATAAGTAAATTGATATAAGCTCGGAAATGAGATATTATATCATTCATTTTCGTACATTGAAGTTTCATAATAAGTTAATCGACGTAAGCTTGGGAATGAGATTATTTTGAGGTTATAAGCATTTATGCTATTTCAAAACAAGTGATAACTAAATTCGTGAAGATAAGAGGGTAGCGTATCGAAGAAAAAGAGTTTCGTCGAAGTTTCACATTTTGGGATAAAATACGGCTCGAGCTATAATACCCCATATTTATGGACTAGTGCCATAGAAGGTACCACATGGCCATGATTATAAGGTGTATAAAGTGTGTTAAAAGTGAGTAGTATTTTGAGTAACTTTAGATAATTCTTAATTATGTGGATAATTGGATAATTATTGATTTTAGTGGGAGATTAATAATTAATCAAGATCTTTGGATAAGTTTAAAGAGCCCCACGTGGTAGCAAGTGATAAATGATCGAAAAATCAAATTGTGACTCTTACTCCATGTTGTAAGATGGAACATTAACGGAGTTTTGGGGCTTAGTTTTCACCTAAGTGGGGCTCCCCACCCACAAGGTAAAAGATATCTCAAAATTCACTAAAAGAGACATGTCTAATCTCCATAGGTACATTGCTTCAGCAAAATAAAATGCTAGTAATGTGAGTTACTTCACATAAGAGAGGTGCTTAATATAATCTACAAAGTGACGGATCTCCAGCAAGGAAATTCATACGAAGTTATACTACGTAATAGCAGCGGGATTTGAAACTCTAAGGGAGCCCGATATAATCTTTCTCAAGAACATCATAATGATTTTTTCCTACTTCGATCCGCCTTTACGTGTTGTCGCAATTGACGGGTATTATAGGGATTGTCAAGAGAATTGGTCCAGGTATGTTAAGGCTATCCCTTATTTCCTTTTGGCATGATCCATACGATACAAACGAAACGAGCAAATGCACAATTTCCATAGATGACTCTATTCATAGAAATGTTAGAGATGCTTATATTCTTGATTTCCCATGTGTCCTATTATTCTATCATTTGTTCATGGGACTCAGAAAATACGTAAGTTGATAAAGTTTATTTCATAATATTAATCAAAGGCATAATGACCTTATGACATTCCGAAAGATTTTATTGACGTACTTCTCGTGCATTACATTCAATTATATTGACCCATGACCAGATGGCGTTATATACGCGTATATATGTATATTATATGTATATGGTAGATGGGAAAAAGATACGGCATTATATACGCACCACCACCTGATCAGCTGATATACATTAATGATTTTACCCACAATGGCCGAGATGATATGATTGGATTCGCTCAGAGGCTTGATGATGTTATGAACTCATATACCCATGCATGGTATGACATTTATACGCATATGCATGACATTATAATATTAAATAATTTGCAGAGCTATTCCAATATACATGTTGAGTCCTTTATTTTATGTTTCTCTCATGTCTATTGCTTACTGATTTTCATTCCTTACATACTCGGTACATTATCTGTACTGATGTCCCTTTTGCCTGGGGAAGTTGCATTTCATGCCCACAGGTCCCGATAAACAGGTTGAGATTCCTCTAAGTAGGCTATCAGCTCATCATCGAAAGATGTTGGTGCGCTCTATTTGCTCCGGAGTTGCTTATTTGGTCAGTATGATTTGGACATGTAATGATTGGTATGTCGGAGCCCTGTCCCGGCCTTATGATGTTTATGTACTCTTAGAGGCTTGTAGACATATGTCATGTATATGAAAGATTGTATGGCCTTGTCGGCCTCTGTTCAGTGTAGAGTGATTATTTTGGCCTCATATGCCTGTACGTGATATGTATAAGTCAGTATATCAAGCTTGGTCATTTTATGTTGAGTTATCATGCTTTATTCTTGTTACCTCATACGGCCCGTCTGGCCCATTTACCCATGTTGATGTAATGAGAAAGATATGTTACGTTGGTATTCAGTTGAGTAAGGCACTGGGTGCCTTCACGGCCCATCGGTTTGGGTCGTGACATATACCCGATTTTGGGGTCACACCTATACCATTTTGTAAAAAAAATTACAAGTCTACCTACTTCACAATCAACTTCAGACTTATCGAGTCTGAAGTTAAAAAAAATTAGTCTGAAGTGAAAAAATTACACTTCAGATGCTCTTAAAGCCAAATAGGTATGAAGTGCAACCAATGGTTTCATGCACTTAAGGCCAATAAGTCTGAAGTAAAAAAATTACATTTCAGATGCACTTAAGGCCAAAAGGTCTTAAGTGCAACAAACATTTTCCTACACATAAGGCCAAATAAGTCTGAAGTAAAAAATTGCACTTTAGATGCACTCAAAGCCAAATAGGTCTGAAGTGTAACCAATGGTTACATGCACTTAAGGCCAATAAGTTTGAAGTGAAAGTTGCACTTCCGATGCACTTAAGGCTAAAAGGTCAAAAGTGCAACACACATTTCCTACACTTAAGGCCAATAAATCTGAAGTGAAAAATTGCACTTCAGATGCACTTAAAGCCAAAAGGCTTGAAGTGAAACCAATATTTTCGTGCACTTTAGGCCAAATAGGCCTGAAGTTCAAATAACCAGAAATAAAAATTTGTTCTTCGAATGTTAACAATCCAATATACGATTTAATACCTAGATCTACTCCAACTGAGCTCAAATTTGAAACATAACCTCCAACTATCACCAAGAACAAACCCCAACCCTCAATTTATTAAAACAACAACAAACTCTAACAAACCCAATTTGCAATTAAGAAAAAGAAGAAGAATAAATCCTAAACAATAGTAAAAAACTATCTGTAAAAGCAACAACACGACAACTTCACAGTAATATCGACAATGGAAGATTAAAAAGTCTGAAAACCCTAAAGCAAATAGAAGAAAATTCAAAAAATCCTAGGTTTAACCCACCCACTACTAAAATAAGCGGGTAATGCAAGGAAAAGAAAATTTCTAACCTAAAATCACATAAATCCACCTCATGTACAATATGAAATCCTTGCTTGAGATAGTCGCTAGAATCGCCTTCACCAGAACTCCTTCGAGATGTATCGAGAACTGAGAGTAATTTTCGGTAAATTAGCATTAACCCTTTTTATCTGATGGTTCGGGTAGGGTCAGGTTGGTTACTATAATATAAGAGGTAAAAAATAAGTGGGTCAAGTTTATAAAGTAAAATGAAATGCGTGAAATACGCGGATGAACATTTTACAGGATCTGGTCAAAAGAGGTTTGTACTAGATACATTTTAGAAAAGTTGCATGTGTAATGTTTATCGTCCACAGAAAGTGTGTAAGGGGAATTTGGGCCAAAGGTTAGGTGTCAACTTATGTATTTTTCCTACTGTAATACTAAATATTCATTAGTATATTCCTCCAAAGCAAGTCATTTCATTTAGGTATAATTAATATTCTATAATTCTTTAATACTAGTTATAAATAAAAAAAGAAAAGAAAAAAATAACAGTAGAAACTTTAAAACCTTTTTGCTTTGAGTAGATCGAACCAAAGAAACAAAAGCTCATCTGAGTTCCAGTAGAAACAAGAAAGTTTAAACTCAAATTAAAATGATTGTCGCAGAAAACAACCCCACCACCACCATCGCCACCGGGACAACCACCGTAAACAACAATGAAAATGACGGCCTTTTTGTTTCAACAAGTGATACCATATATTTCTTGTCGGAGCGTCTTCGGACGTCAAACTCTCTGATGACCTTATAGAACTCGCGTCCTCCCTATGCGATCATCCCACAGTATCATACAAGCGTCTGCAGTCGATTTGGGTCGGTTCTAATCCATCTACATGACCAGATCTAATGAGCATGTTATCCCGATCCAATTTTGTGTTTTCCATCCCAAAGCCTAGAGAGAAAAGCGAAGAACTCAAAGCTCGTTTGAGGAAACTAGAGGAAGCTTCAGAGAGAAAAGCTTATGATGAATTGGTGAAAGATATTACTCCTAAGAAAGTTGTCGATGAACCCTTTTCTTCTTACAAACATCAAATGGGCTTTGGTAAGTTCTTTTTTTTAATGATCTATTGACCCATTAGAAATCTGTTAGCATTCTATTTATTTATCTAATGATATCCTTATTCTAATGATAAGATACTTACAAAGTTTGGTGTGATTTGAGTACACTATGAATAAATAAATAAAGAATGGATAGTTTAGAAATTTCTATTTTTTAGGATAGTGAACATAATTTTGATTATTTGCAAGATAGAAATTACGGCAGTTAAAGGGGAAGTTGGACTGTTGGCGTAGTTTTAGTTGGGAATATAAAAATATTTCTCACCTATTTCTTGTTGCTGATGTTTGTATTGCTAGCATAAGATGATGGCTCAAGAGCATTAGCGTGGGTTAGTTGGATTTTGATTGAAAATGTGTTATTGCTGATGTAATTCATCCTTTTATGAGATGAAGTTGGTTTAAGGCTCACTAATGTCTACCCACATGTGGTGAAACAGCCTTGAGTGGACCAGAAAGGAAGGATTTTTTGGTACAACCTTCTATATCAAACCCATGAGTCGACTTCCAATCAGTGCTGTCAAACAGGCCAGAAACTATATGAAAAACAGGCCAGAGTGTTTTGTGTCACTTAGGCAGCGCTTAGTTCAGATTGGTGCTGAGATATGCGAAGTGGCAATACTGACTGACTGATGTTCTTTTTATAGAATATAGGCCTAATTGAAGGGTGTTTTTGAATTTAGCATTTCAAGCTCCTTGCTGTAAAACCAATATTGGAGTAGGCTTCTTCGATAACATAGGACTGCACATAGTGATGATTAGCTTATAGTTTCCCAGTGCCCATTATAACCACCTGAGATTGGAGAAAGGATAAATACCCAATGGTGTTAAATTGGCACCAGAGATATTTGATGGAGAGGGAGTACGAAATGGAAGATCTTGAAACTAGGGATGAAATTTGTAGTTTCAACATGAAGAGAATGCATCAACTACCAAGAATTTGTAAATGAATTGCTCTTCATTTTTGTTTTCTTTTTTCAAATGAGTTGAGCCGAGGGTCTATTCAAAACAACCTCATTTGCTAAAACTTCATACTAGACATGCTTAAGTTATTTTGTTTATTTGCTAAAACTTCAGACTAAACATATTTAAGTTATTTAGTTCATTTGTTAAAACATCAGACTAAACAAGCTTAAGTTATTTAATTCATTTGCTAAATCTTCAGACTAAACATGCTTAAGTTATTTAGTTCGTTTGCTAAAACTTCAGACTAAAACATGCTTAAGTTATTTAGTTCATTTTCTAAAACTTCATGCCAAACATGCTGAAGTTTTGTCCTGCAGTCTACAATTTTGTCAATAGTCCTGAAAGGTAAAATCGTCTTTTTAAAATGCTTTTAACAAAAAAAAAGGGTCTGAATGCAAACAGAAAAACAACACGAATATAAGTTAAAAGGGGGCGACCAAATAGAGCGCCCTATGAAATTTTTAAGTCACACGAGATGACCAAGTAATGTGGGCTTGGCCCATTTAATTAACTAAAATAACCTATCGGTGTCGCCTAAAGCCTTGTTGGTTTACCATACTTTAGCTTGCGACCTACACATATCTATTTATACTACTTGCAACCTTCCTTCAACTCTGACAAGGTGGGTTTCTCTGTAAGACCCTCCACTTCCAACCAAGAGGTTGTGAGTTCGAGTCACCCCAAGATCAAGATGGGG
>ML362650.1:432-76243 GCA_005239505.1 Nicotiana paniculata | reverse complement strand
ATTTCATTCAGCTGTAGTAGTAAAAAATACTGAAAAGTGATATTCATAATCTTTGGGAACTTGTTTATTGAGAATCGAGTAGTCTAACAACAATGATTGACAGGTTAATTTCCTGTGGGATTCGATTCTGGGCTAAATACTTAAATTATATTTGCAATCCCCGTTTAGTCTTTTTTTAAGACATAGTTGAGCGTGATCAGTAGTTTAAAATAAAAATCTTAATTTTATAACCTTAAAAATGTTCGACCCTACTTTCTTAGTTATAACTAAGTGTTAGTTCTTTGTGGGATTTGACTCTGAATTCTTTAATTAGATATATTTGCAGCGATCGCTTATTCTTTTCAAAACTCGTGTCAGGCGTGATCAACTATAAAAGACAAGTCTTATAAGCTACAATTTAAGTTTGGTAGATAAGGTGATGGGCTGGCTCAAAAGGTAGATATAGCCCTAAGGTAGCAGATTTATTTGAATTCAATATTTTATATACTAAGCATAATATATGTGTGAGACTTAATAAAATTTCAACAATTATTAGATTGATTTATACCCATAATTTTAAGATACAATGCATTTCAATATTATATATAAATCTCGAACCATCGAGTTAAAATTTTAGATGCATCCCTAGGATGGGCTATGATGAATATAGTAGTGATGTTAGAGTTGTTAGTATAATAGTATAATACTTACTAGCAAAGTGTTGTCAATAAGATTCCTCAGGGTGGTACTCACGGGCGTATTTAAGGGGACGGAAGGGTGTTCACTCGAATCCCTTTCGTTGAAAAATTACATTGTATATGTAAGACAAAATTTATTTTTTTATCTTTATATATTATGTTTTGAATCCCCTTGACACAACCTAAAAGCATAGTTTAGTGGTTAAGGGGGTTCAAAACCTTTGTAAGGCCATTGATTTTCTTCCCACTAACTACAACTCTTTTAACTTCTTTTTTTTGTGTAATCCCCTTGACGATAATTCTACCTCCTCCGCCACTGGACTACTTAGAAGTTATATAGTTCATTTTCTGCAAAGGTTAGATGAATATAGTCCTTGGATCAATAAAGAAACGTGGTCATTTATGGGTTTCTAACAGACCACTGCATATCAAATTGCACTTCATTGACCTTCCTTTTGGCTGCTATAACTAATTAATCATTTGGCCAAATTTAAGGATTAGGATTATAGTTTGGCTTATCCTTTAACTAGTAAAGCATATGTGTTCAAACTATTGGTCCTCATGCTTTCACATGTTGCTTTCAATGTTATCTACTTATCTTTGGTTAGGCAAATGCGCTTCATATCGTTTCCTTGCACGTTCTACTTCTACGCACCAAAGAATTGCATAATTAGATGACCCTTTTCCTTTCATCACAACTGAATCAAGTTAAGAACCTGAAAGCAAGGGTCAATCCAACTGAAAGTCTGCAACTAACGTTTTGTTTATTGGTTCCAATAAAATTTGTGGTTTTCTCTTATTTTAAACATACGTCATGAAATATGAAATACTATACACAACCTATTTTGGGGTGGGTGGGGGAGGGAGGAGAGGAGGGAAGATGAATAACCACAAATTAGAGAAGTGGCTGGTTTTAATTTGCTGAATAATTGAACAGGAAAAAAGAATAAAATCGACGGAGTGCTAGATCAAAACATCTGCAGGAAAACCTTAGGGGAGATAGAAGTTTTAGTCCATATGATATTGTATTATTCATGTTTTGGTCCTTGAAATATACATTTGACTTCAATCAAGTAATATGTGTGCTTTAAGTCCTTTTACTAACGGGCATCAAATAAACCGATGGACTGTTAATTGGTACGGAGGGCAAATTTGGGGATTTAAATTTTCAGTATGGTTATACTCGGGGGCGGCCCGACCAATTTCGTGGCCTAAAGTCAAATTTTATGAGGGGCCTTAACTTTTTTATTAATAAAAAATGTTGAAGTCTATTTTTTTTTTTATGCAAAACTATTATTAATTTTTTATAATCAATTTCTCCTACTAAGTCTTTCTCAATTGACAATATAACTAATTTGTTTAATATCTTTGAGACATTATTGATCTTATGTAAGATTTTATCAATTTTAATTTTGAAACACATTTTTCTGATGAAGCAACGGTAATAAAAGTTCTTAACATTATTCTATAAGTAATATAGGCATTTGAAAATTAATTAAATATTTTTATTTGATTGAGCATATCAATAATTTATTATCTTCTAATTGTAATATTTTCTTAATATTTTTAATTCAAAAAATAAATCTAAACAATCAATATCGGATTGATAATACTTTACATGCTTTATGGACGTGCCTCCCCCGGTTATACTCCACGAATGCTTTGTTGGTCTATAAGTAAACTCCGATGGTCTAAAGCCTTTTTGCAAGCCTGTTTGGCCAAGCTTTTAAAACCAGTTTATTTTGAAAAGTATTTTTTTCAAAAGTACTTTTAAAAAAAGTATTTTTGGTGAAAAACAGCTTGTGTTTGGATAATTAATTTGACAAGCACGTTTGAGCAGTAATTAGTGTTTGGCCAAGCTTTTGAAAACTGCTTCTAAGTGTATTTTTCTCAAAAATGCTTCTCAAAAAAATGTTTTTGGAAAGAAGCTAATTTTTTCTACTTCTCAAAAACTGCTTCTGTTTCTGCTTCTCTATGACCAGAGGTTGAATCTCTTTGTAGTTATTAGGCCCTATAACTTCACAATTCGGTTGTATTATGCCTTCTTTTTCCCCACAGTACTTTGTTTCCCCTTTTTTCCCTATTCTTAATTGCTTTTACTGTTTTCATCTTTTGTTTCCCTCTCTTTGTCTCATACAACTCTTTTTTGCATTTATTTATTTATTTATTTATTTTGGTAGTGTGCATTTATTTAAAATATGACCTTGAATTATTTTTCTTCCCCAATGTACGTATTTAATATGGTTTTAACACTTTTTCTTCTTATGTTGTGTTTTTTGCTTGGCTTCCAACATTCTTTAAAGCAATGACGTCAATGAGATAGAGTATTCTAGCTAAATATAAGCAAATTTAAATATTGGACATGTAGGAAATATTGGGTCGACTCATAAGGGGTGCTCTAAAGCCCAATAGAGTTATTAGTTAACTCTAAATATTCTCTATATAAGTACACTTAGTGTGTACATTAAAAAAAGAGGCTTAGCAGTATTTTCCTGCGCCCTTTCTTCCTCTCTCAATTGAACTAGGTTTAGATTGTGGAATTGGGGGTTGATCCAACACACCGTGACAACCACCGCCGACCAGTAATTCCAGCCACGGTTCATCCGTTTTTGCTTCCGCTTCACGAAGAACAAGTAAGTTCTCGGTTTACATTTTACACGCTATCTAATGTGTTTAGATTAACGTGTACCTTCATTGGTATCAGAGCCATAGGTTGGTTTTCTGGTCCGGATACATATATAGGATAGTTCTAAATTTAAGTGTAAATCTGGAACGTGTATATATGTATTTTTTTGGATGTTTCTCTATGCAATTGAGACCAGTTAATGAGTTTAACTCCATTTTTATTCATCTGATAGTTTTTTGAATTAGTGTTCAAAAAAAAAACTGATGGATGATAATAGTCCTTTTTGAAATTACTTTTCAAACTTATCGTTTGAATACGAATAGCTATTTGTACTCCCTCAAACTTGTAAGTAAATCTCATCAAAAAACAAAAAAAATATTTGATTTGTTTTAAAAATCATCCGACCCTGATGTATTGCTGTTGTGCACCACCAAAAGCCACTGTCAAATGGACGGTGGATGTTAAGAAACAACTACTGTTTTGACATAGCAGATCACATATGGAGCTTGATGCTCCATAGCCATGGCAGAAAACGATTTTTAAAAAAAAAAGGAAATCATTGTAAATTTAGAATAACTTAGGATTATATTAAAGGTTTACAGTGATAATTTTTTTTGAAACTTTCATGTGTAATTGGGATTGATAATATAACTCTATATGCTGATCTAATATTAAGTTATAAATCAATTTTAATTTGTTTACAAGAATATGTAAAATAAAGTTCTTGTTATTTTTGGATCTGTCTGAATGTCGTCGTGTACTTCCGTTTTACAATATTTTTGTGTCTTCAAACCACTGTTTCTTATGACCTTTGAGTCTAAATAATAAAGACAGGAAGCTTGGTACTTCAAATCAAAGCCATGGAAGTGGAGAAGAAATTAGGATTTTACTCTTTCAAGTTTCGAAATTATTTTTAAAAAAAAAGGAAAAAGGAAACGAAACTGAAGAAGAAGTCTTCATGTGCGCCGGCAGAGATTAAATAAATAAAAAAAAAGAAGTAGAGGAAACAAATTTTCTCTACAAAAAGACCATAAGTAATTCTTTTTAGAAGTTCATAAGGGGTTAGAGCAACATTATTGGGCTAAAGGCCCATATCACAATGGCTGAAAATTTTGAGTTTCTTCTATGTTCTAATATTGATAGACCTAAACATTTTGGGCTTCATACGTATGGGCCTATTACATAGTAGATTAGTAAAGGCCCTATTTTAAGATTGTTTTATCTTTCTATTGGACTAAATGCCCACATTATGTCTTGCATTATATTAATTGGGTTGTCTGTTTTTCACTAGTGTTAATTTCGAAAATTAGTCAAATGGACTTAATTTTCAGAATATAAATTTAGTATTTATATTCTTTTATGAAAATTATAATAATTTTATTATCCCAATTGCTTGAAATGTTAATTATTTTAACATTAAACTTACTTGTTAATTTGTTTAACATGCTTGAAATGTTAATTTGTTTAACATTATATTTATTTGTTAATTTGTTTAACATGCTTTAAAATATTAATTTGTTTAACATTATATTTACTTGTTAAATTGTTTAACATGTTTAATATGTTAATTAGTTTAAAATTAAAGTAAATTTATGTGAATTTGTATAGCATGTAATAAATTTTAATTAGTTTGAAATTAATTTTATTTGCATGCTAATATAAGTTATTTGTTAACTTATAATCCACACGGGGTTATAAAATCATGGAAGATGATTATGTTGTCTTAAACATGATTAAGACACTTAGCTAGATAACTGAATAGGTTAATTTTTATAATATTTTAATTCTTGGACGATGATTAGCAACATAGTAAACTTTCGTCTCCATAATTAATATATGTGTTTATTAGCTTAATCAATTAATGCTTAGTGTCATAATATGTATGTATGTAGAACATCGTGCCTTGTGTTATTTTTTTCATGATCCTCATATTATTCTTTTTATTTTGTTAAAGAACAAAATGACTACTGCTTCGAAAAACATTGTTGCTGAGCTCAACAAAGGGTTGAAACCCAATGGTGACAACTATGAAACTTGGAGTTTGAAAGTCCAGTATGTGCTAGAGGAGCAAGAGGATCTGGAGGCCATTAACAATGTCATGAATGAGCCTGAGGAAGGCAACACTGCTCAGCATAGGCATGAGCGTGAAGCCTATGACAGTTGGAAGAAAAAGAACTCCATTGCTCGCATTACATTGTTGAGCACCTTAGATGATGATATTATAAGGGAGTTTAAGGATCACCAAAGAGCTATGGATCTTTGGAATGCTTTGAGGAAAAGGTTTGGTACCTGTTCCACTACAAAGTTGCGATCCTTAACGATCAAATTTGACTCATATAAGAAACGCCCAGAACATTCAATGAAAACACATCTGAGGCAAATGACAAATATGATCAGGGAGTTGAAAGATGTTGGTCATGTGTTGACTGATGAACAACAAATCCAAGTTGTCATACGCTCTTTACCTAGTTCCTGGGATCATATGAAAATGCATTTGACCCATAATGAAAGAATCACAACTCTGGAAGATGTCCGGAGACACCTTGAGCTAGAGGAGGAACGTCTTGAGGCTGCAAAGCCAATAGCTGAGTTGCACATGGCAACAACCTCCAAAACCATCAGTGATTCAAAGAAAAGGAACTGGGGAAAGAAAAGAGGGCCACCTCAAGTTCAGCCTGCTAAAAGAGCAAAGACTGAAAAAGGAAAGAACAGATGTCCCAAAGGTGTGAAAGTTGCTAAAGTGAAATGCTATAAGTGTGACAAGAAGGGTCACTATGCCAGAGATTTCTCTGAGCCTCCTAAAAAGGTATTTCACGATGCTCGAATTAGTGAACTTTGTGTTTCTAGTTCTGTTTTTCTAACTGAATCTAATCCTTTGTGGATTGTAGACTCAGGAGAAACGGACCACATAGCCTGGGAACGCAGTGCCTTTGTTGAATTTCGGCGAGTTCCACGTGGAGAAAAGTGGATATATGTAGGCAAAAACAATAAAGTTTCTGTCGAAGGGATCGGTACATGCAAGTTAGTCCTACGTGGTGGTCGAGACCTAATTCTATATGATATTCTCTTTGCACCAACAATTCGCCGGAATGTTATTTCTGTTTCAGTCTTGCTTAAGCTAGGATTTGACTTGTTTTGTCATGGCAATTCTGCCAAGTTAACTTTTGGTTCATCTTTATTTGGTTTTGGTCATGTGACCGAAGGTTTAATTATTATGCATTTGGATTATGATTCATTTAATAATAATGCTAGTTTTTCTATGTTTGTTTCTTCACATAAATATGATAGTGATTTAAACATATGGCATGCTAGACTTGGTCATTTTGGCCAACAAAGAATGCAAAGGTTAGCAAAACAAGGTTTGCTTTCTAGCATTGAACATGTGGAATTGTCCACTTGTGAAAATTGTCTAGCTGGAAAATCTGCAAGAAAACCTTTTGGTCAGGCGACTAGAGCCGAATATCCATTGCAATTAGTCCATTCGGACATCTGTGGGCCTATGAATGTTAGGGCTAGGCATGGAGCAAATTATTTCATCACATTTATTGATGACTTTACCCGTTTCAGTTATGTCTATTTACTTTCCCACAAATCAGAAGCAATAAGTTATTTCAAAAGCTATATGAGCTTAGTGGAAAATCAATTAGACAAGAAGATAAAAGCTCTTTGAACTAATCGAGGTCGTGAATATTTATCAAATGAGCTTAATAGTTTATGTGATGAAAAGGGAATAGTTCATCAGTTGACTATCCCAAATACTCCACAACAAAATGGTGTTGCGGAGAGAAGAAACAGAACGCTCCTAGAAATGGTTAGGTCAATGATGGCACAAGCTAACCTCCCAATTAGTTACTGGGGTGATGCGTTGCTTACTGCCGCCTTTGTACTTAACCGAGTGCCTACAAAATCAGTTACTACCACTCCATATGAGTTATGGACTAGAAGACAACCCGACCTAAGTGTATTAAGACCTTGGGGTTGTGCTGCCTATACACATGAATCCTCTCACAAATATGGCAAATTGGGCCCGAGGGGAAAGAAAAGTATCTTTATAAGATACTCAGAAACCTCAAAGGGTTATGTGTTTATAGGTCAGCAAGACAGTGGGAGTGTAACTGAGTTTGAATCACGAGATGTCATATTCTTAGAGAATGAGTTCCCTCAGAAGGGAGAGGTAGGTCAAGACCTAACCTTATTTGAGATAATGGATCAAGAAGTACAAGGATCACTTCATTCGAGTGGGAGAATTTTAGCAGATGATGAATTAGTTTCTAATCAAAGACCTCGNTACATCATTAGATGCGAATGAAAGTAATCCTTCTACATTTAGTAGAAGTGACCAAATGGATCTTGTTCCAAGTGGGAGCGAGATGGTCACACATCTTGTTCCAAGTGGGAGCGGGATGAATGATCTTGATCCGAGTGGGAGAAACATTGATCCAAATGGGAACAATGATGAATCACAAATAAGACGTGGTTCTCGTAAAAAGACTCCCCGCTGACGATTTGATATTGAAGTTGGCGAACTATTTATGATGCTCCTACAGGAAGAAAATGAGCCTAAAAATGTAAAAGAGGCTCTCTCATGCCCTTCTAAGGATAAATGGACAAAAGCAATGGAAGATGAATTGGAGTCTATGAGAGTCAACAAAGTTTGGGAACTAGTTGACCTCCCTGAAGGACGCAAAGCAATTGGGAGCAAATGGGTTCTCAAAATTAAGCTCAAGGGTGATGGAACAGTTGAGAGATATAAGGCTCAACTGGTGGCGAAAGGGTATACACAGCAGAAAGGAATAGACTACGAAAAGACTTTCTCGCCTGCTGTACAATTTACCTCGGTTCGCCTGGTTCTAGCTATTGTTGCAAACTTGGATCTTGAATTACATCAGATGGATGTAAAGACTGCCTTTCTCAATGGAGAACTAGATGAAGAAATCTATATGGAACAACCTGAGTGTTTCATTGAAAAGGGCCACGAACAAAAGGTTTGTAGACTTTTGAAGTCTATTTATGGCCTCAAACAATCTTCAAGGCAGTGGTATATACGCTTTCAAAATGTTCTTGTATCCAGTGGTTTTACCATGATGGATGAAGACCATTGCGTTTATACCAAGAAATCAAGAAACAAGCTTGTGATTTTAACATTGTATGTAGATGACATACTTATAGCTGGAAATGATAAGGAGTTTATAACTGAGATAAAGTCATGGTTATCATCCCAATTTGAGATGAAAGACATGGTGAAGCTGCATATATTCTTAGATTTAAGATTTCAAGAGATCGTCCAAAGAAACTATTGTATCTATCACAAGAGAATTACATTAGAAAAGTTCTTGAACGATTTAATATGAAAAATAGTAGCTCAGTTGAAACTCCTATCAGTAAAGGCCATACCTTGGGAAGTCAAATGTGTCCTAAGACTCTTGAAGAGACAGAAAGAATGAGTCGAGTTCCTTATAGGAGCGCGGTCGGAAGTCTAATGTATGTTATGGTGTGCACTAGACCTGATATCTGTCAAGCAGTTGGCTTGGTAAGTAGATATCAAACCGACCCAGGTTTAGCACATTGGCAAGCAGTAAAGAGGATCATGAGATATCTGAAGGGAACTGCTGATTATGCCTTTTGTTATCAAGGCGGCAAGGATCTGCGATTAGTTCGATACAGTGATGCTGATCATGGAGGTGACCTAGACGAGAGGAAGTCTACCTCAGGATATGTTTTCTTACTCAGTGATGGCGTCGTATCATGGAGTAGTAAGAAACAATCATGTTTATCACTATCTACGATGGAAGCCGAATACGTGGCTCTCGCGTCAGCAGCTCAAGAAGTTGTTTGGTTGAAAAGTTCTTGGATCACTTGTTGGATATCACTGAAAATACTGAACCAGTATTAGTCTACTGTGACAATGAGGCTGCAATGTCCTCCACTAAGGACCCAAAGTTTCATTGTAAAACCAAACATATAGATATCAAGTATAACTATGTGAGAGACATGACTAGGCGCAAGGTAGTGAATGTGAAGTATGTGCCTACAAAAGATATGTTAGCAGATCCATTAACCAAGCCTTTGTCTAGAGATGCATTTGTGAGACACACTAGGTCTCAAGGCTAGCGTAGACTCTGATATACTTTGTTTTGTTATTTATTTTCCCGTGTTCACAAACTGATGCTTTTTGATTATCAATAAAGTTGATTTACATACATACATATTTTAATTGTTGAATGTTATGTACATTCCTTATTTTTTTATAAGTATGTCGGGTAGACAAGAGGTTGGCCTTCTCACACAGGCAACCACCTCCTTATCTTAGTGATATGAGGAGACAAGACATGATTTTAAGCAAAATTATCAGAAGGATAATTTGACAGCTATTCGCTTAAAATTAGAATGTCGCTTAAACAATGACATAAGGTCATTAGGGTGGAAAACGTTCACCTAGTCTACTTTGTGAGCCAGATGTGAGTTAAAAATGATATTGTAGATCAAAGAACTCAAATTTAGATACTTATGGTGTCTAAATATCATCTGTACAGCATTCTTTATGAGATAAAGACATACGCTCCTTGGGAAAAGGGAGAAAATGTTGTAGCACATGTTTCATACCATGTGTGCTAATGTCGACCAATTGGGTTAACATAAGTCCATTCTCAACTTATTGTTGTGTGAGACCCAGAGCTTTTATGATAGCTCAAGATTCTGTACCCTTAGAGACTCCGATCAGATACTTGAGACTTAGTGTGATGTTAGCTATCTTAGTGTGTTTCCAAAAGACCATGGACACAGATTCGGTCTAGCGGAGCATATCTAGAAAAGCAGTCATACTAATGTTAAGGGAATCGTGAGAAGAGGAAGATCATTGATGGAATCTCATTTATTTGTATTCACTGGTGCACCAATTATAACTTATGAGTTATGATTGTGAATACAAGAAATAATGATATATGAGATTTTGAGAGTATATCAAATGTGATTTATATGATCTAGGGTACTGCATACTTTATGATCTACTTGCAGGTTTGTGCTCGTCGAGAGGCTATATACTCCTAACAGATGTATAGCACTTAGCTCTCACAGTATGCTGGTCGCACGGTCTACTTCCCTGTATGAATGATTGAGGAGATGAACTGAGAATATGTTTCTCAGGCTAGATGAGCACTCCCCATTATGTGTGAGTGGGAGATGTAGGAAATATTGTGTCCACCCATAAAGGGTGCTCTAAGGCTCAATAGAGTTATTAGTTAACCCTAAATATTCCCTATATAAGTACACTTAGTGTGTACATTAAAAAAAGAGGCTTAGCAGTATTTTTCCTGCACTCTTTCTTCCTCTCTCAATTGAACTATGTTTAGACTGTGGAATTTGGGGTTGATCCAACACACCGTGACAACCACCGCGACCAGTAATTTCAGTCGCGGTTCATCCGTTTTCGCTTCCGCTTCACGAAAAATAAGTAAGTTCTCGGTTTACGTTTTACACGCTATTTAATGTGTTTAGATTAACGTGTACCTTCAGGACATATATTGTCATGGGTTTTATTTTTTATATTTTTTTACTTTTAAGTTTAAACTGTGAGAATAAAGTTATATAAAAATTAAGATCATCATTAAATATTTATATTAGTTATAACAAATTATGAAGATAAAAATTTCAGATTAGTGATACTTATTTCCGTTCAGTAATAATTAAACATGGTTTATTTATGAAACCAGAAAATTGTAAATTGAATCGGATCAAATGGATGAACCGACTAAACATACACCTCTATTCAATCTCTGTACTAGCGGTAGGTTTGCATTATAGTTTGCACGCGTATTCTTTTAAATCTTAAATTCGCCTCTTTGTATACTTCAGAATCCTAAAAAGTACACATGTATTTCGTTAATTTTTTATGCCTGTGTTTCGCTATAAGGGCATAGAACAGAATTTACGATATATCATTATTGGTCCATCTTCTTTCTAATTTCTAGGATATACCATGTTTCTTCTTCTTATATTTACTTCTCCAAATTGTAAAAAAGAAATTTTCAAATGGCAATTGGCAATTGGCATGCAGCTTACGCTAGAAAAGATATATGACAATGTTTATTTAACTCACTGCTCTTTGTGATTTTGAATGTAATCATCTCTTGTTCTTCGAGAGCTGACCTTTTTTTGGCGACAAAACTTGTGTCCACTACATCTGTAAACATATTTGAATAGCTAAAAAGAATCAGCTGACAATTAGATGCCTTAGCCTTCACCTGACTTTAATTTCTCAGTGAAGAAAAAATCCTTTCTTAGTTAAGTCTAAGTTTGGAGAGAGAATTGGTTATGATCAGTACATGTTTTGGTTATTTTTCAAACACCAAAAGCACATGCAAGTATACGTGGTCGACAAGTAATATAGGATTATAGTCCAGATATCATACTCACAGGAACTTGTGATTAACTATCAACTAAATTAAACTAAGACAATTAATCTATTCAAGTAATTTTTTAAAGTGTGATTAATTAACTATAACTAATCTAGAGCTATGGGTTAGCGAACAATCCCGTCGAGTTTTTCACCTAAATCGTCTAATTAATTTATTTGGTTTATTGATTGACATAGTTAATATTGCTCGTAGCCTTCTCCCAGAGTACTACTCACCTATTCAAGCTAATCTAACGCTTATATTCCTATGGAAGTAGGATTAACAAGAATGCGTTAACAATTCTTGTATACTACCAAGCAAGGGGATTAGGTATATTTCTATCCTAACCGCTAAATAAACCAATATGATAAAATAATAAGAATAATCCAAGCTTCAACTACAACGTTCATGTAACATTCAAAACTCTAGAACAAATAAACTATGAGATTAAAAGAAGAGAAGAGAAGAAAAACTAATTAGAAGCCTCCCCAAAGCATGGTGTGTGTTCCCCCCACATGAATTCTCCTTCAAAGTATGTTAGATCTCTTCCAAATTAGATTTAGAAACCCTTTTATACGAGTTGGCGTCGTGTAAGACTGAAATAACATTATCCCGGACAAAATAGGAAAATCCGCACACGCAACGACCAGACCAGTGCGAGGTGCTAGCCTTAGCACCGAATCCAGTGCGTTTTGACGGCAATTCTTCAATCTTTCTTTTGAATTATGAATTTTCTCTTTTGTTGTTTTCACTCGGGGAGACAAAACTCAAAGGGTGTCCCCTTTTTGTCTCATTCCGTTAAAAAAAAAAAATTCTTTCGCGTTTTATTTAATTTTACTCTAAATCTCTTCATCTTCATACTGCTTTATTCCTACATAGTTAAAATATAATATTAAGCACAAAGTAATATAATTAACACTCAAAATACTATTAAAAGTACTAGAACATGAGGTAACAATGGGAAAATATATGCATTTTTGACCGAATATCAACACCCCACACTTAGACTGTTGCTCGTCCTCGAGTAAGCATTAAAACTATTCTCAATAAATCAAGCTTAGAAACACCACCACCTCGGTTGATACTAACAATTAGGCCCCATAGCAACTCAAACCATCAGATGTGGACTTCCTAATCATCGTGCAAAATATACAAGTCACAAACAAAAAAAAAACTTCTTACCTCAAAGAGGGACTCAAATTTACCAAATTCAAGCTGGCTCACCTACTTTATCAGAGAAGCTAATAAAATCACTTATCTATCATGAAACTAGTTACCTCGCAAGAATAAATAGTCCATACACTCAAATCAAAGAATGAATATAATTTAAGGACTTAGCATCAAAGAACAACTCTCGCACTCACAAACGAATTCATAGGTATGCACAAAAAATCATAGGCTTGCCCATTATGTACATTTCTACTAATTAAGTGTGCTCGAATATAATCAAATACGAGTTTAACGGGTTGTAATGTTGTTTAGAGGACGGGTAGGAGAACTATATAATAGTGGCTTGTACTTCCCTAAGCACTTTGCATTTTTTAGACTTCATCACCCGTTATTTTCTACCCTTCATTTTATTTTTCAGCCCTTTATTCATCAATTGTTTCACATGTATTTTCCTCATATCAAGAACATTTCTTTTTCTTTTTTCAAAAAACTTTTTTTTCTTTTTATTCTTTTTTTTTTCATGTCACATTCTTTTCACGAGGGCCTTTTCATCACTTTGTAGCTATCATTGGTCATCATTTTTTACTTAATCACCCCTTTCTTCAAATTTATCTAATATCATAGTGTAAGCAACAGTGCTCAAGAAAGAAGGATAAGAAAACTAGGGATTCAACAAAAGGATCAAGGCAAAAAAATGACTTCCAAACAAAAGGCTACAGGCTCAACGGGCTAACTAGTGGTACAATATCTGAAAAGGATAAAATTCACAAGACATATCAAAGAAAGCCTATTATCATCTTCTAAACAGAGCAACACTTTTATTTCGCTTCAGTAACATGCAGGGCAAGTTCTAGACAAAACATGGAATATGTGTAATAAATCCTCACCACACATGGCACAAGTATCAATCAAAGTGGATCAATTTTACTCTAAGACAGACAGTATCATAGCGAACAACAAAATAAGAATAATCTATATATAGAATCACAATCCTGAGTTTAGGTTCAGAAAGAGTGCTATTTTATTCATTACTCAAGCACTCAGAGGAAAGTACTACTCAAGCTCAGGCCTAAATATACTAGTATCAAACAAGTAACAAAAGTTTTCTTCTCCCTCTTTTTCTACTCCTAAAATAAATAAAAATAATAATTTAATCTTAAAAAATAAAAAAATTTACCCAGTTCAAGTTACAACCCTTGAAAAAGAACCGATGTAACAGGAAAAATCAAGGGGGATTATTATCTAACTAAACAATAAAATATTTTTGATTTTCTTTTTCATTAGACTTTAATCCCTCAAGAAAGGTGTCCACAAAATCCATCATCAGAAAATGTCACGACCCGATTTACCCTCCGAAAAGCATCGTGATGGCACCTAGTCTCTACGACTAGGTAAGCCTAATTGCATAACAGATATAAAATAGAAGCAATGAAATAAAGACGGAAAATAAGTAAATCTACAAATGAAACATCGCCACTTGGCGCTTACAAAACACAATTTCCCAAAAACCCAGAATATCACTTTAGTCACAAGCTCTGTCTCAAAATAGCTCTATACAACGTGAGGGAATTTACATGAAAAATCTATCTAAATATGGAGTGGAAGGTGACTCGAAGGACTCTGCGGACGCGGCAGAATTACCTTTCGGTCTCCTAGAAGATGCTGCTCGGACCCCTAGCCACGAAACTGAGCGCTGGTACATGGATTTGCATACAAAAAAAATATGTGCAGGAAAGGGCATGATTACACCACAAATTGGTACCCAGTAAGTGTCAAGCCTAACCCCAGTCGAGTAGTGACGAGGTCAGGTTAAGGCTCTACTGGATTCTTATAGTCAAATAGTTTAAAATTTGAACAGAGAGATATAATAAGCTAAGTAAAATCAGTAGGAACAATGATCTAAAAGAAAATAATAACAGGGAGCCCTCGGCTCAGCACATCATATATCACAGTAACAAGTATGTAATGCAGTACAGGGGGAAAGCTCCTGGAATCTCGTCTGTAGTCCCAATTTAAATATGCTATGCAGTACAGGGGGAAAGCTCCTGGAATCTCGTCTGTAGTCCCAATTTAAATATGCAATGCAGTACAAGTGAAAGCTCTCGGAATCTCGTCTGTAGTCCCAATTTAAATATGCTATGCAGTACAGGGGGAAAGCTCCCGGAATCTCGTCTATAGTCCCAATTTAAATATGCAATGCAGTACAGGGGAAAGCTTCTGAAATTTCGTCTGTAGACCAAATTTAAATATGCAATGCAGTACAAATACCGGATATAATTTTTATTTAAAATAGTTCAGGAAAATTACAGGCAAAAATATGGATAAAACTATATAAACATGGTACATAGAGTAACAACTAGGGGAAGTTCAAGTAAAACAGGTAGGCATGCTACTTCCTAATCTAAACTACATAATCAATACATGAGACAGTGAAATAGGAATGAAATGATTTAAGTCATGGAGGGAAAAATAGAATTTTAGCAATAATGGCCCGTTTACGTACTTTTCACCTCACGTACACGGCGCCCAAATAACATAAAACAGTATTAAAATAGCCTAAGGGGAAGTCCCCAACACAGAGTTAGGAAAACCACTTACCTCGACTGCGTTACTCAACTCAAAACCACACTCTTGCCATGAGTATCCGACTCCGAATGGCCCAAATCTATTCAATTCGATTGCATAATGCAAATATCACTTTAAGGAATCAAAATAGCTAACAAGTTCGAGGCTAATACGCGAAATTAGGAAATTCGCCCAAAAAGTCCCCCGGGCCCACGTCTCGGAATCGAGTGAAAGTTAGAAATTTTGAACACACATTCAGTCACGAACTCACTCGAACAAGAATCATCGAAAACCGACATCAAAATCCTATTAAATTCTCGGATTTCTAATTGGGGAAACTTCTTCCCATTTGCATGATTTTTCACCTAAATTCCATGATTGCATGGAAGAAATTGCTATAGATTAATGATATACAAAGGAAATAAGGTTAGGAATTGTTACCTATGAAGCCTTTCCTCAAAACCAACTCAAAATCGCCTACACCCGAGCTCCAAATTATTTTTAGAAGATATGAATTTCAAGCCCTCGAATTTCATATAAACTGCCCAGTGATTTCCGCACATGCGCCTCTTGGACCGCATTTGTGGTCTCGCACCTGCGAAAAATCCATCGCAGGTGCGAAAACTCACTAAAAGGCCTGGGGCCGCATCTACGACTCCTCACCCGCGGAAACCCAACCGCACCTGTGAGCCCCTCTTCCGCACCTGCGTGTCCGCACCTGCGGAAAATCCATCGCAGGTGCGAGACACCAGAACCAGCCATGGTTCAGCTCTTACCAAGTTCCAAAAAAAATCACCCGATGAGCATCCGAAACATCCCCGAGGCCCCCCCCGGGACCTCAACCAAACTTACCAACCAGTCCTAATACCTTATCCAAGCTTAGTCGAGCCTCCAAAACACATCACATAACACCAAAATCACCAATTATATATGGATTCAAGCCTAAGAACTGATGAAATTTCTAAAATCTACAACTGATGCAGAAACACATCAAAACTAGTCCGAATGACCTCAAATTTTACAAACAGGTCACAAATGACACGACGGACCTACAGCCACTCTCGGACTTCTATTCCGAGCCCGATATCAAAATTTCACCTATCGGCCGAAATCGTCGATATTCTAACTTTCGACAATTCAAGCCTAAATCTACTACGGACCTCGAAAACACATTCCGGACATGCTCCTAACTCTATAATCACCCAACGGAGCTAACGGAGTCAACGAAATCCCATTCCGGCCCCATCTTCACACAGCTCCAACTACGATCCGATTTCTAAAGCTTAAACTCACATATAAGGACTATGTGTCCAAAAATCTCTGAATTTCACCATTCAACATTCCGACAAGTCCCTAAAGAAGAAATATACATGGGGAAAGCAGTTATTAGGGGATCGGGGCGCTAACTCTCAAAACGACCTACCGGGTCGTTACATTCTCCCCCTCTTAAGAAAATTATTCGTCCTCGAACGAGTATAGAGACATACCTGAAACTGTGAGAAGATGAGGGTACTGACTACGCATATCCTGCTCGGTCTCTCAAGTCGCCTCCTCGATGGACTGACCCCTCCACTGAACCTTTACTGACGCAATATCCTTTGACCCGAGCTTTCTGACCTATCTATCCAATATAGCTACTGGATCCTCAACATATGACAAATCCTTGTCCAACTAGACTGAACTGAAATCCAAAACATGAGTCGGGTCACCGTGATACTTCCGGAGCATGGAGATATGGAATAGTGGATGAACTCCTACTAGGTTGGGAGGCAGGGATAGCTCATAAGCAACCTCCCCAACACGTCGCAACACTTCAAAAGGGCCAATAAATCTCGAACTCAGCTTACCCTTCTTCCCGAACCTCATGACGCCCTTCATAGGCGATACCCGAAGCAAAACCCGATCACCAGCCATAACTGCCAAATCACGAACCTTCTGGTTCGCATAACTCTTCTGCATGGACTGAGCTGCGAGAAGTCTCTCCTGAATCACCTTCACCTTGTCCAGGGCGTCCTGGACCAAATATGTACCCAACAATCGGGCCTCGCCCGGCCCAAACCATCCCACTGGGGACCGGCACCATCTACCATACAAAGCCTCATACGGTGCCATCTGAATGCTGGACTGGTAGCTGTTATTATAAGCAAACTCTGCAAGTGGAAAGTATCGGTCCTATGACCCTCCGAAATCCATCACACAGGCACGGGCATATCCTCAAGAATATGAATCATGCGCTCGCACTGCCCGTCCGTCTGAGGGTGAAAAGGTTGTACTCAACTCTACCCTGGTGCCTAGCTCCTGCTTAACGGCTCTCCAGAACCGTGAAGTAAATTGTGTACCTCTGTCTGAAATGATAGATACTGGAATACCATGGAGACGAACAATCTCCCTGACATAAATCTCCGCCAACCTCTCGGAGGAGTATGTAGTCAACACCGGAATGAAATGGGCTGACTTGGTCAGACGATCCACAATCACCCAAATAGCATCGAACTTCTTCAAAGTCCGAGGAAGTCCAACTATGAAGTCCATGGTGATCCGCTCCCACTTCTACTCTAGAAGCTCAATTTGTTGAAGTAAACCTCCCGGTCTCTGATGCTCATACTTAACTTGCTGACAGTTGAGACAGTTTAGACACTTGGCCACAAACTCCACTATATCCATCTTCATCCTTCTCCACCAATAATGCTGTCTCATATCAAGGTACATCTTCGCGGTACCCAGATGAATGGAATACCGCGAGCTATGGGTCTCCTCAAGAATAAACTCTCGAAGCCCATCCACATTGGGCACACAGATCCGACCCTGCATTCTCATCACACCATCATCGCCTATCGTCACATCCCTGGCATCACCTCGCCGAACCCTGTCCTGAAGAACCAGAAGGTGGGGATCATCATATTGGCGCTCCCGAATGCGGTCATAAAGAGAAGACCGAGCCACCACACAAGCTAAAACCTGGCAAGGCTCTGAAAGATTCAATCTCACGAACTGACTGGCTAAGGACTGAATATCTAAGTCTAAGGGCATCTCAACAGCCGGAAGATATGCCAAACCTCCCAAACTCTCCGCCCGGCGACTCAAGGCATCGACCACCACATTGGCCTTCCCCGGGTGGTATAATATAGTGATGTCATAGTCCTTTAGCAACTCCAACCATCTCCGCTGGCACAAATTGAGGTCCTTCTGCTTGAATATGTGCTGCAAACTCCGGTGATCAGTGAAAATCTCACAGGGAACACCGTATAGATAATGATGCCATATCTTCAGAGCGTGAACAATCGCTGCCAACTCGAGATCATGAACTGGATAGTTCTTCTCATGAACCTTCAATTGTCTGGACGCGTAGGCAATCACCCTACAGTCCTGCATCAACACCGCTCCGAGGCCAATCCTCGAAGCATCAAAGTAGACGGTATGGGACCCTGAACCCGAAGGCAATACCAATATTGGAGCTGAAGTCAGAGCTGTCTTGAGCTTCTGAAAGATCTCCTCACACTCCTCAGTCCACCTGAACGGAGTACCCTTTTGAGTCAACCTGGTCATCGGTTCTGCAATGGATGAAAATCTCTCCAAAAAATGGCGATATTACCCAGCCAAACTAAGGAAACTGCGGATCTCTATAGCTGATGATGGTCTAGGCCAACTCTACGCCGCCTCCACCTTCTTCGGATCTAACTTGATCCCATCCCAAGACACGATGTGGCCCAAGAATGCGACTGAGTCAAGCCAGAACTCACATTTAGAGAATTTAGCATACAATCTCTTCTCCCTCAAAGTCTGCAGCACAGTCCTCAAATGTTGCTCATTATCTTCCTGTGATCGGGAATACACGAAGATGTCGTCAATAAACATAATGCCGAAGGAATCAAGATAAGGTCGGAACACACTGTGCATCAAATGTATAAAAGCTGTTGGGGCATTGGACAGCCCAAATGACATAACAAGAAACTCATAGTGGCTATAACTGGTCCTGAAGGCAGTCTTCGGGATATTCGGCTCCCGAATCTTCAACTGATGATAGCCAGAATGCAAGTCAATCTTGGAGAATACCCTGGAACCATGTAGTTGGTCGAATAAATCATCAATGCGAGGCAAAAGATACCTGTTCTTCATGGTGGCCTTGTTCAACTGCCGATAATCAATACACATACGCATAGAACCATCTTTTTTCTTCACAAATAATACTAGAGCACCCCAAGGTGATACACTGGGTCTGATGAAACCCTTATCAAACAACTCTTGTAACTGCTCCTTCAACTCCTTCAACTCAGGAAGAGCCATACGGTAAGGAGGGATAGAAATGGGCTAAGTTCCCAGTAACAAATCAATGTCGAAGTCAATATCTCTATCAGGCGGCATACCCGAAAGATCAGCTGGGAATACATCAGGAAAGTCCCTCACTACTGGAACTGACTCAACTGGAGGGGTATCAACACTGACATCTCTCACATAGGCCAAGTACACATCACACCCCTTATCAACCATCCGCTGAGCCTAAAAAAATGAAATGGCCCTGCGGGGAGTATACTCTAAGGTACCTCTCCACTCAAATCTCGGCAAGCCTGGCATAGCCAGCGTCACGGTCTTAGCGTGACAATCAAGAATAGTATAATGGGACGACAACCAGTCCATGCCGAGGATAACATCGAAATATACCATGCTGAGTAATAATAAATCAGCCCTGGTCTCAAAACCACTAAGAGAAATCAAACACGACCGATATACGCGGTCCACAACTAGAGAGTCTCCCACAAGAGTAGATACATAAACAGGGGAACTCAAAGAATCCCGAGATATCCCCAAATTTGGAGCAAAATAAGAGGACACATATGAATACGTAGAGTCTGGATCAAATATCACTGATGCATCCCTATGGCAAACAGGGTCAATACCTGTGATGACTGAGTCTGAAGCAACAGCCTCAGAACGGGGTGGAAGGGCATAGTACCTGGCCTGGCCTCCCTCTCTAGGGCGACCTCTACCTCCCCGACCCCCACCTCGAGCTGGCTGAGGGAGTGGAGTGGCAGCTGGGGCTGGAAGAATAGCCGGAGGACCCGGCGGAGCACGTGGAGGCTGATAAGACTATGGAGGTGCACCCCTCCTGGACTTGGGGAAATATCTAATCAAGTGACGAGTCACACTCAAAACAACCCCTCAGAGGACGTTGCGGATGAGACTGAATAGGAGCTGGCCTGCTGGGCTGGCCGGAAATAGAACCTCGAACTGGAGGCACACTGGATACTGGCGATGCATAATAGAACTCCTGAGGTCTAGGAGGAGCTGGAATACCGTTGGCTGCTAGAAGGGCTGAATGAACAGGGTGACCCACAAATACCTTACCGTGATGTGCTGCTGGTGCACGAGCTACTGAAAAATGGCCAGTCTCTTGAGACCTCTTGGCCTCCCTCTATTCTCTGTCCGGGGCGAACATGCCCTCTACTCTCCTGGCAATACTCATTGCCTACTGGTAAGGGATATACATCTCCAACTCTCTGGCCAAACTGGTCTGAATACTAGGATGGAGTCCCTCAATAAAGCGGCGAACCCGCTCTCTAACTGTGGTAACCAAGGCTGGTGTATGCTGAGCTAACTCACTGAAACAGACTGCATACTCCGACAGAGTCATAGTACCCTGGCGCAACTGCTCGAACTCCGTGCGCCAAGTATCCCTGAGGCTCTGAGGGACATACTCTCGCAAAAACATCTCTGAAAACTGAGTCCAAGTGAGTGAGGCTGCCTCGTACGGACTACTCAGCTCATAGGCCCGCCACCACTGGTATGCCTCTCCCATCAGCTGGAAAGCGGTGAAAGAAACCCCACTGGTCTCCACAATGCCCATAGTGCAGAGAATACGATGACACTCCTCAAGAAATCCCAGAGCGTCATATGAAGCTAGTCCGCTGAAAGTAGGTGGGCAGTACTTCTTGTACCTCTCAAGTCTGAGTTTCTCGGCCTTAGAAGTCGCTGCCCTAGCATCATGCTAAACTGGAGCCGCTGGGGGTGTAGGAATATACTCCAGGGCCTGATCAACCTGCCCCTTCTGCTCAGGAGTGCGGGCTGCGGGAGTCTGTGCCCCTCCCCCGACTTGAGATGTAGACGGAGCTATCGGAAGTAGTCCAGCCTGAGCTAGATTACTGAACATGCTTATGAACTGAGCTAAAGTCTCCTGCAAGGCTGGAGCAGTAATAGGGACCTCCTGTGCCGGCTCTCCAGCTGGGGCTGCCATAGGCTCCTCTGTCGCTGTTCTTGCCAGTGCTCGGGTTGCACTGCATGGTCGTCCTCTGCCCCGGCCCCAACCTCTGGTGGCTCTGGCAGGGGGCTCGGGTGCCTGGTCGTCAGTCCTCCCAGTACGGGTCCTCACCATCTGTGGGAAAGAGTAGAATAGAATTTTAGAATTTTTGATGTCAATAACTCGCACGACAAGGAAATCAAAGAAATATGATTGTTCTTAACAGTTACATAGCCTCCCGAAGATAGATACGAACGTCTCCGCACCGGTCCGCGAGACTCTAATAAATCGGCTTATGACTTGTGAATCCTATGAACCTAGACGCTCTGATACCAACTTGTCACGATCCGATTTACCCTCCGAAAGACATCTTAATGGAACCTAGTCTCTACGACTAGGTAAGCCTAATTGCAGAACAAATATAAAATAGAAGCAACGAAATAAAGACGGAAAATAAGTAAATCTACAAATGAAACATCGCCACTTGGCGTGTACAAAACACAATTTCCCCCGGAATATCACTTTAGTCACAAGCTCTGTCTCAAAATAGCTCTATACAACGTGAGGGAATTTACATGAAACATCTATCTAAATCTAGAGTGGAAGGTGACTCGAAGGACTCAGCGGACGCGGCTCAATTACCTTTTAGTCTCTTAGAAGCTGCTGCACACGAAAAAAAACATGTGCAGGAAAGGACATGGGTACACCACAAATTGGTACCCAGTATGTGCCAAGCCTAACCTTAGTCGAGTAGTGACGAGGTCAGGTTAAGGCTCTACTGGATTCTTATAGTAAAAAAGTTTAAAATTTGAACAGAGAGATATAATAAGCTAAGACAAATCAGTAGGAACAATGAGCTAAAAGAAAATAATAACAGGGAGCCCTCGACTCAGCACAACATATATCACAGTAACAAGTATGCAATGCAGTACAAGGGGGGAAGCTCCCTGAATCTCGTCTGTAGTCCCTATTGAAATATGCAATGCAGTCCAGGGGGAAAGCTCCCAGAATCTCTTCTGTAGTCCCAATTTAAATAAGCTATGCAGTACAGGGGGAAAGCTCCCGGAATCTCGTTTGTAGTCCCAATTTAAATATGCTATGCAGTACAGGGGGAAAGCTCCCGGAATCTCGTCCGTAGTCCCAGTTGATATATGCAATGCAGTACAGGGGGAAAGCTCCCAGAATCTCGTCTGTAGTCCCAGTTTAAATATGCAATGTAGTACAAGGGGAAAGCTCCCGGAATCTCGTCCGTAGTCCCAATTTAAATATGTAATGCAGTAAAATACCAGATACAATTTTTATTTAAGACAGTTCAGGAAAATCACAGGAAAAAATATGGATAAAACTACATAAACATGGTACACATAGTAACAACTAGGGGAAGTTCAAGTAAAACAGGTAGGCATACTACTTCCTAATCTAAACTACATAGTCAATACATGAGACGGTGAAATAGGAATGAAATGATTTAAGTCATGGAGGGGAAATGGAGTTTTAGCAACAATGGCCCGTGTACGTACTCGTCACCTCACGTACACGGAGTCCAAACAACATAAAACAGTATTAAAATAGCCTAAGGGGAAGTCCCCAACATAGAGTTAGGAAAGCCACTTACCTCGACTGCGCTACTCAACTCAAAACCACGCTCTTGCCACGAGTATCCGACTCTGAATTGCCAAAATCTATTCAATTTCATTGCATAATGTAAATATCACTTTAAGGAATCAAAATAGCTAACAAATTTGAGGCTAATACTCGAAATTAGGAAAATCGCCCAAAAAGTCCCCCGTGCCCATGTCTCGGAATCGAGTGAAAGTTACAAATTTAGAACACACATTCACTCACTAACTCACTCGAACAAGAATCATCGAAAATCGATGTTAAAATCCTATTAAATTCTCGGATTTCTAATTGGGGAAACTACTTTCCATTTGCATGATTTTTCACCTAAATTCCTTGATTGCATGGAAGAAATTGCTATAGATTAATGATATACAAAGGAAATAAGGTTAGAAATTGTTACCTATGAAGCCTTTCCTCAAAACCCACTCCAAATCGCCTACACCCGAGCTCCAAATTATTTTTAGAAGATATGAATTTCAAGCCCTCGAATTTCATATAAACTGCCCAGCGATTTTCGCACCTGCGCCCCTTGGACCGCACCTGTCGTCCTGCACCTACAGAAAATCCATCGCAGGTGCGAAAACCCATTAAAAGGCCTGGGGCCGCATCTGCGTCTCCACGCACCTGCGGAAACCCAACTGCACCTGCGAGAACTGGTTGACTTGACCAAGCCCGCACATGCGAGCCCCTCTTCCGCACCTGCGTGTCTGCACCTGCGGAAAATCCATCACAAGTGCGAGACACCAGAACCAGCCATGGTTCAGTTGTTACCAAGTTCCAAAAAAAATCACCCGTTGAGCATCCGAAACATCCCCGAGGCCCCCGGGACCTCAACCAAACTTACCAACCAGTCCTAATACCTTATCCAAGCTTAGTCGAGCCTCCAAAACACATCACATAACACCAAAATCACCAATTATACATGGATTCAAGCCTAAGAACTTATGAAATTTCCAAAATCTACAACTGATGCCGAAACACATCAAAATTAGTCCGAATGACCTCAAATCTTACACACAGGTCACAAATGACACAACGGGCCTACAAACACTCTCGGAATTCTATTCCGAGCCCGATTTCAAAATTTTCACCTATCGGCCGAAATCGCCGAAATTCTAACTTTCGCCAATTCAAGCCTAAATCTAGTACAGACCTCGAAAACACATTCCGGACACGCTCCTATCTCCGAAATCACCCAACGGAGCTAACGGAGTCGATGGAATCCCATTTCGGCCCCTTCTTCACATAGTTCCAACTACGGTCCGATTTCTAAAGCTTAAACTCACATATAAGGACTATGTGTCCAAAAACTCTCCGAATTTCACCATTCAACGTTCCGACAAGTCCCAAAAGCAGAAATAGACATGGGGAAATCATTTATTAGGGGATTGGGGCGCTAACTCTCAAAACGACGCACCGGGTCGTTACAGGAAAAGTCCTAATTTTCTGAATTTTTTTCTTTTTCTGTTTTTTTTTATTTTTAACAAAAACTACTACATTAAGAACGAGTACTACAACTAAGCTAATATAGCATAGAAAATCACCCAGAAAATCTACTCAGCCCACACTTAAAATTGTGCAATGTCCTCAATGCACACTATAAATAACAAGAAGGTAAAAGAGACTCTCTAGTAGGCTAAAGTTCGAAGCATTAGTAGCTCACAGGATACTCAAACTTCTCCCAGCTATGATTCTTTGTGTGGGTACCTCACACCTAGTTTCAACCACCTGCTCACTTTTGCACTCGTCTATTGGCTTTGACTCCATTCTCCTACTCCTACAGAATACAAAAGTAACTACATAAATAACACAATAAGAAAACAAAAACAAAAAGAAAAAATAAAATTGGGTTGCCTCCTAACAAGCGCTTAATTTAACGTCGCGGCACGACGTCATCACTTTCACCACTTTTCCTTCCACTTTGAGGATATGAATTGTGCCCCCAATTTTGCATCAATTTTTCTGTCACGTTCCTGGGGCAGTGGTGTGAAAATAAAGGAACCAAGAAATAGATATCGCATCTTGCACTTCTTGACCCTTAAGTGAGGGATGTCGTTTTGTCTCCTTGGCATCACAAATTTTAGAATATATGCACCTTGTTCCTCATCCATTGACTTATCTATATGCTCGAATGGATCAATTCTCGTGTCATCAACTAAACACAATGTTGAAAGGTGTTTAAAATGAGGTCCAATACTCTCCAACTTCATTATTTTTGACATCCTCAATACTATATACTCCCTCAACCTCGGCATAATCAACAAGAACATGGTCTAATGATTGGTATTCTCATTTTAGCTCCTCAATTTGGCCTAGAAGATCTTTTTCAGCTTCACACAACTCATCACTTAATTTCTCAGTGAAGAAAAAATACTTTCTTAGTTAAGTCTATGTTTGGAGAGAGAATTGGTTATGATCAGTACATGTTTTGGTTAATTTTCAAACACCAAAAGCACATGCAAGTATACTGTATACGTGGTCGACAAGTAATATAGGATTGTAGTCCAGATATCATACTCACAGCGACTTATGATTAACTATCAACTAAATTAAACTAAGACAATTAATCTATTCAAGTAATTTTTTAAAGTGTGATTAATTAACTACAACTAATCTAGAGTAGCAAACTATGAAATTAAAGGAAACAAGTCTAAAATCTTAAAGATGAATTCAATGAGAGAAAATATTCTAGAGCAATGGGTTAGCTAACAATCCCGTTAAGTTTTCCACCTAAATCGTCTAATTAATTTATCTGGTTTATTGGTTGACAGGGTTAATATTGCTTGTAGCCTTCTCCCAAAGTACTACTCGCCTATTCAAGCTAATTTAACGCCTATATTCCTATGGAATTAGGATTAACAAGAAAGCATTAATAATTTCNCTTATATTCAATCTAGAATTCCTCTCCCGAGTTCAATCCTAGATTCGTAGATAGTATTCAATTGGTGATCAAGAAATCAAATAATTAAGCGCAAGATTGAATAAATAAACCAGTATGATAAAATAATAAGAATAATTCAAGCTTCAACTACTTCATGTAGCACCCAAAACTCTATAACTAATAAACTATGAGATTAAAAGAAGACAAGAGAAGAAAAACTAGTTAGAAGCCTCCTCCAAGCGTAGTGTGTGTTCCCCCCCCACGTGAATTCTCCTTCAAAGTATGTTAGATATCCTCCAGATTAGGTTTATAACTCCTTTTATACGAGTTGGGGTCATGTAGGACTGAAATAACATTGTCCCAAATGAAATAGGAAAACCCCCACACGCATCGTCCAGAACAGCGCGAGACGCGGGCCTTAACGTCGAATCCAGTGCGTTTTTACGTACAATTATTCAATCTTTATTTTGAATCATAAACTTTCTCTTTTTTTGTCTCCACTTGAGAGGGGGGGACAAAACTCAAAGGGCGTCCCTCCCTTTGTCTCATCCTATTACATTGTTTTATTTTTCTTTCACATTTTATTTAATTTTGCTCCAAATATCTTCATCTTCATACTGCTTTATTCTTACACAGTTAACATATAATATTAGCATGAAGTAATATAATTAACAATCAAAAAATGATTAAAAGTACTAGAATATGAGGCAACAATGAAAAATTATATGTATTTTTGGCCAAATATCAAAGAACAAATACTTTCTTAGTTAATTCTAAGTTTGGAGAGAGAATTGGTTATGATCCATACATGTTTTGGTTATTTTTCAAACACCAAGAGACTAAAAGAATAATTTAAATGTAAGCAAAGGAAATTTACAGTTAATTATGCCTATGTTATGTCTGAGAAAGCTTAGGATTTGATTTAGGAAGGTGTTGGAGAATGAAGCGCCTTCCTATTTGTAGAATATTGGAAAAGTACTATTGGCCCTATAGCATATTGGGCTTTAGAAATAAAATGAGAATGGGGCAGAAAAAGAGAAGAGAGCATAGAGCCACATAATCAGCATCATCAACCCACTTAAGTAATAGTCAATAAATAGAAGGATGTAGAGTGAAGAAGGCATGCAAAATCTGGTAAAATTTTGTTACAACTCTTAACCACTTTTTCTCTCATCTCTCTTCTCTCTCTCTAAAGACCATTCTAATCCCTATCTCCTCCTCTTCTTATTCTTTCAATTTATCTTCAAAAAGTATCTTGATCCATTGTTGTAATTTAATTCTATTAGCTATTGATTAATAAAATATCCTTGATTCTTACTTGATTTCCTTAATTCAATTATATAAAATTCTAGTCCATTATAAATTGGTGTCAAAGCTCATTCCTGACATCATGACAATCACAAAAACTAGGGCTAAGATGACTGAAGAAAGTGTAAGAAAACTCGAGAATCAGTTGCAAAATTACATATCTGATACGAATAGAAAATTGGAGACCAACGACTCTAAAATGGATGATTTGAATCTCAAGTTCGATGTAATGATGGAGAAGATCTTCACAAACAAAGATGGAATTCTGGGTATTTCTCCAAGTAAATCTCACCATGGAGATGGATCTAGCATCCGGATAAGAATGGTGGAACCTCATGAACAATCTGCTGGAAGACCTCAGGTGACCCATTTTGCTTCTAGTTGATTTTTCTTACTTTGAAAAAGGAGATCCCATGTCTTGGCTGCAAAAACGTGAAAGATATTTTTATTATGATCACATAGTGGACCCACAACAGAAATTAGAATCAGATGTCCTCCACTTGAATAGGAGAGCTTAATCTTGATACTTCTCTTATCAGTTAAGTAAGGGAACTGTTAGGTGGTCTGACTTTGTTGAAGAAATTTATAGAAGCTTTAATGAAGATGACAATAGCAATCTCAAGTTGTTGGGAGAATTTAAGAGGGTAGAGCGAAAAGGAAATGTTAATGAGTATTTGGAAAGATATGAAGATCTAAAGGCTTGGGTATTGATAAAGTATTCAACTATTCCTGAGGAATTTTTCTTGGGATGTTTCATTGAGGGCCTTAAGGAAGAGATCATGCATACTATTCAAAATGCTTGACCCATATTCCTTGAGCCATGTTGTGGAGAAGGCCAGACACAAGGAGAATCTGATTGATACTATGGCTAGAAAAAGTAAGATGAGTGGTATAAGATGTATAGGGCAGTACCAAGGAGTAACTTCTAATGTGCGGGTCAGAAGTGACTCCTTGGTACTTCCCTATACTTCTAATACCACTCATTCATAGTAAACCACCACCGCCATCATCCTCATTCATAGCCGCCACCATTGTAGACTACCACCACCCACCATCATCACCAACCCACCATCATCACCACTCCCACCACTATCATTCTCAACGACAACCAACATTCATCCACCTCAACTAACCACAACTAACCATATCATCACCATCAACAACCATAGCTGGCAATGCCCATCATTATAAACTACCACCACCATCTTCCTCAATCACAACTACCACCACCACCACCCACCATTATTAACTATCACCACCCACCAGCATCATCCTCAATCTTAATATCTAACACTACCAATCACCACTAGTTACTATCCTAAACTACCACCATCAATCATATCTACCACCAACCACTGGTTTTAGTCGGCATTCACAAGCACTACCGTTAGCCATCACCACCTGCAACTATCATATTTTAAATAGCTATATATTTTAGTGATATATTAGATTGATTAGTATTTTATTTGAATATTATGTTTATTAATTTTTAAATAAACATAAATTTTATATATTCAGATGTTTAAAAATTAAATAGTCTTAATCATTTAGTATTCTGATATTAATACACATCTTAACATTAATATGTGTATTCAGATTCAGATGTCTTAATCTTGATATGCATCTTGATATTCAGACGTGTACTCAGCTTCAGACATCTAAATAAATGAGACATTAATTGGTCTTGCATATATTAAAAAATGGATTTAAGGGCTTGTTATTATCAAATTAAAATGGGGGATGCTGACATCTAGAAAATTGCATTTAGGACTCATCTGGGTCACTATGAATTTAGGGTCATGCCCTTTGGGGACAAATGCACTAGCTACTTTTCAAATCTTAATGAATCATGTTTTCAAACCGTTCTTGAGGAAGTTTGTGCTTGTTTCTTTGATGACATACAGGTCTATAGTTCATCAACAGACAGTCATGTTGACCATCTCATATAGGTATTAAGTGTGTTATAGAAAGAGCAGCTTTATGCCAAAATATTTAAATGTGCCTTTGGGCAGGATAGAGTGGAGTATCATGGCCACATTATCTCTTGCAAAAGGGTAGCTACTGACCTTACCAAGATTTATTCAATGGTTAATTGGTTTGTGCCCAGTCAGTCAAAGATCGTAGTGGCTTTCTGGGACTCATTGGGTACTACAAGAGGTTTGTCAAATCTTATGGAATCATTAGTAGATCTTTAACCAAGTTACTCAAGAAAAATTTATTCTAGTGGAATGAGGAAGCAGAATTGGCCTTTCAGCAACTGAAGACAGCCATGTCTACAACACTTGTCTTAGCCTTGGCTGACTTTACCAAACCTTTTATTGTTGAAACTGATGCTTGTGCTATAGGTATAGAGGATATCCTAATGCAAGAAGGGAGACTTATAGTTTACCTTAGCAACGCACTAGCCTTGAAGAAGAGGGGTTTATCTACATATGAGAATGAGTATTTAACTATCCTAACTGTAGTAGAAAAGTGGAGGCATTACTAGCAGGGAGGTCACTTTATTATAAGAATAAACCATCAAAGCTTGAAGTACCTTCTGGAGCAGAAAGTAACCACAACTGTTCAACAAAGGGATCTTACTAAACTCCTGGGATTGGATTATGAGGTTCAGTAAGAAAAAGAATCTGAAAGTAAGACAGATAATGCCCTTTCTAGAAGAATAGAAGAGGGTGAAGAGTGTACATTAATTACTGGACATCTCTTCTACACAGGCTACCTGGTTACAAGAGGTAGGTCTCAACTATGAGGGTAGTCCTGTAGCTTCTCAACTACTAGGAGCACTGACAATATCTACTACCAGCCTCAAGGACTATTCCTTGAATCAAGGGGTGATCAGGTTTAAACAGAAGATCTACGTGGGAAAAGGAAATTAACTAAGACAGAAAATATGGGAACAGTTACATTAATCACTAGTTGGGGACCACTCGGGTCAGCAGGGATACATGAGAGTGGAGTCCATCTTCTATTGGCCCAGCATGAAGACAGAAATTTTTAGGAAGGTGAGTGAATGTGATGTATGTCAAAGGGTGAAGACAGAACAAGCTCATTCTCCAGGGTTATTACAACCCCTCCCAATACCTGAACAGGCTTGGCATGACATATCACTAGATTTTGTGGAAGGGTTACCTTTTTCTAGACAAAAGAGTGTCATATTAGTGGTGGTGGACAGGTTCACTAAATATGGATATTTTCTAGCACTTAAACACCCTTTCATAATTCAAGAGGTGGCAGACTTATTCCTTAAGGAAATCTACAGGCTACATAGGCTTCCTAGAACTACAGTATCAGATAAAGATGCCATTTTCACCAGTCATTTCTGGCAGCATCTCTTTAAAACCTTGGGAACTAAACTCAACATGAGCTCAGCATATCACCCACAATCAGATGGGCAGAAATAAAGGCTTAATAGATGCCTGGAGACTTATCTCAGAGCCATTATATTTGATAACCCTAAACAGTAGACTAAATGGTTACAATTGGCAGAGTGGTGTTACAATACAAATTACCACACTTCCCTTGAAACCACACCATTTGAGGCTTTGTATGGGTACCCACCAGTCCAGTTAACACTGGGATCCCTAGCCAACCAAACCAGAACTCAACAGGGGTGTGTCTATCTCAAAGGCAACAAGTGCTTAAGATATTTAAACAACATCTCACTCAAGCTCAGTTAAGAATGAAGTTCTACACCGATCAACTAAGGAATGAACGAACTCTAGAGATTGGGGACCTAGTCTACCTCAAACTTTAACCCTATCGACGGTCTTTTATTAATGTAAGGGAAAATGTTAAACTATGTGCCCGCTACTATAGGCCTTACAAGATTTTACTAAAGACCGAAACAGTGGCTTGTCGATTAGAACTACCAGCAGGCTCCGGGCTACATTCGGTATTCCATGTGTCTCAGTTGAAGAAGCGAGTGGGTCCTGCTATAGTTCCTCATTCGCAACCTCCAATGTGTGATGCAGAAGGCAGAGTATTGATCCAACCTTTGGTGATTTTACCGAGAAGAATGGTTAAAGTCAACAATGGGGTAGTAGTGAAGGTGTTGATTCAATAGGCTAATCTAGGAAAAGACGACGCTTCTTGGGAGGATTGGGGCTATATCAAAAGTAGATTCCCAAAATTTGTTGCTCAACAGCTACCTTGAGGACAAGTTCGTTCTTGAAGGAGTAAAGAATGTTATGTCTGAGGAAGCTTAGGGTTTGATTTAGGAAAGTGTCGGAGAATGAAGAAAACCTTCCTATCTGTAGACTATTCGAGAAGGACTATTGGGCATGTAGCATATTGGGCTTTAGTAATAAAAGGAGAACCAGTCAGAATAAGAGAAGAGGGCGTAGGCCCACATAATCGGCATCATCAGTGCACTTAAGTAGTAGTCAATAAATATAAGGATCTAGAGTGAAGAAGGCATGCAAAATTTGATTCTGTTACAACTCTTAATCCACTTTTTCTCTCATCTCTCTCTCACTCTCTGACGACCATTCTAACCCGTGTCTCTTCTTCTTCTTCTTTCAGGTTATCTTCAAAAAGTAGCTTGATCCATTACTATAATTCGATTCTATTAGGTATTGATTAATAAAAGATCCTTGATTCTTACTTCATTTCCTTAATTCATTGCTGTCAAATTCTAGTACATTACAGTCTACTCTCTCTTTATTTAATTGTTGCTCTGTAGAATTAACTCAAATAGTCGTCCATCAAATTGTTTAAATTGAAATAGTCGGTGAATATATAATATATGTGTAATTCATATATAATATGTGTACAACTGTGTATAATTAATGTGTAATTTATGTATACCGACTAGAAAAAGTAAATAATGAATATGTTCTGCTATTTGTGTATAAATCCCTTTTAAGTTCAATGAACTGAGGAAAAAAAAGTATGTATACAATTAGGTTCAAATATTAACATTTCAGGTGGTCTTAAGTGCCTGGTCTCTTGGAAAGAGGGCTTTTTCCGTGGCTTCTGTAAAATAGCTCTGTTTTATGACTCGTCCCTAACCAGATGAAAAAGAAAAGGATATGAAATAGCATGGTATGAAAATCCCGATAAACCAACAGTGAAACTCTATTGCTCAAATTAATCTAAAGTACTAGACTAACTATACAAAAGACACAACTGTAAATTCAATCAAAGCTCACAGTGTGTATTGGAACCACCCCTAAATTAAAGAGGAAATATAAAAGCTTATTTGCACCAAACAAAAAAATAAAGACATGAATAATGTGTTCTCATTTTAATTTCTGTTGTTTAAGAAAATTGTTGCATTATGTGCAAATATCTAGAGCAAGTATTTTGAGTGGCAGGGACATGTCCTTCCTTTATGTTGTCTTCTGAAATTCCTATTGTGTCTGATTTTTCCTTTCTTTTCCTTGCCCCTTTGGAAGGGCTTGGTTTATTTTATTTTATTTTGCGTACACAATGGAACCAGTTCGAACTGTGAAAGTAATACTAATGTTTGTATTAAGGTAAGCTATCTATATCACATTCCTTGGAGTGTGACCGTGAATACTATGTCAACCGGACTGCCTTCATCTGCAACCCAGAATACTGCCTGCGTTCTACTAATCAAACTAGATTGGTCGGGATGCAAAGCAACTTTCATAGAAAACAATGTAAACAGACAAATACAAAACAATTCAGAAAAAATATAATGTAGGTGCTCATAAAAAACACCGGAAAATGTATAAATAATACAATGGCAAAGATAACATGGGAAATGCATCAAGTATCGATGATGCAATCACTTGAATTCTCAAAATACATGGGCTTAAAATAGTGACATCCAGGAAGAAGGGATAGTTTGATTTACAAGAATGCATCCTTCTCGAGCAGCTTTAGGACCTCGTTCTGGTTATTGAGTTTGGCAACATCTATTGGTGTCTTCCCATCCAAGTTTTGAACAGTTCTGCAACAAAGAAATAGAATCTAGTAAATGGGATAAGAAAGATAGAATAGCAACAAACAAGAGGCGTCCAGGAACATGATATCGCGATGCCCAAAGAATTAGACTTACACAGCAGCTCCATTCTCTAACAGCAGTGCTACACACTCCTTTCTTCCATATCCAGCAGCATAGTGCAAAGCAGTATTCTTATTATTGTCCAAAGCGTCGACCTTTGCCCCAGCCTCAAGAAGAACCTGAGCACATTTCACCTGTTGTATAGCAATACAGAGCAACAGCTTAACGCCTGGAAAATACGATAAACCTTCTCTAACTTCAATGTTACTGCATTCTTAAACGGCACGTAGTCCATATTCTCTGATGTTTGAGTGAAGGTGGAAAGGTATGGTTACACCCAGAAAAGGAAAAAGAAATTTACAAGGCTGCATCCCCCCTGGTGGATTGTGCAATAGAAGGAACGCTTATAAGAACTGAGTTCTAAGGAAAGAAATCAATAATAAATTCACAGGATACCTGATCTATAGATAACTCCTAATAAATTGTTAAGTATTAGCATACTAGTAAGGTTGTTTTTTCTTTTATTGTATTCTATAAGATTCCTAGCATATTAGTAAGCTCCAAAAACATTAAAGAGAGGGAGTCTCTAGGGGACTAGCGGACGGTGTATAAGGCAGCTACTACTACTAGTGGAGATAAAAAAAAACTTTAAAATGAACGCAAATTTCAAGGGAAAACCCATTTTTGCTTTAAGGAAGAATTGTTCCTACTGGGGACAAGTTTTGTAGCTTATCTAAACCCATTAGTAAGCCAAATAGGATACTCTAGAATGCTGAAATACACAAATCCCTGGATACAGCTGAAAGTATATTGAGTATGACAATGGTCCTAAGGAAGGAAAATTTTAACTATCTTGTTACCTCCCCATATCCACATGCAAAATGCAATGCTGTCCTTCCTTCTGAGTCTTCTTCATCTTTATCAGCACCAGTTGCTATCGCATTCTTCAAGCCCTAAAAGTTAAAGAAAAGCCATACAAGTTTAAATGAGGTCTCTTCTATTAGAGATATTCAGTAAGTACTTTCACATATTCGGCCAGCAGGATAGCTTTAGATGAAGAGAAGGGTGAGAAGATTTTTCTGCAACAAGTAAATGGCTTCTGAACAAGATAACAAAATGAAACTTCCAAATATTTCACGTTTATGAACCCAAAATAGTACACTTAATAAGCACCTCTGCATCGCCCACACTGGCACACTGGTGAACGACAGATTCATCTTCATTTGCTTCTTCTGTTTCATCTGGCCCAGAAACTCCAGCCGAGGTGGCACCCTCCCCTGCAACAGCAAAACTCATTGCTTCACCTAGCTTCTTTAGAACATCTTGATCATTCCAATACCTGAGAAATAAAAAAGAAAAGAAAAACCATACCTTACAGTTAAATAACAAAATAAAAAGCAAAACAGATTTTTTTTTTTTTTATCATAAGTTACAAAACAGAAGACGTTTATAATAAAGCAAAGATAAAATATTACATAGTTAAGATCAAGGATCAAAAGTGCACAGTACATAAAATCTTGTATTAAGGAAGAGAACTGAAGTAAATAATTAGCAAGCACGTGAAGCTGCAGGAGTGCACATAATATGCTTTCTGGACACTTCTGTCCAACATGTTATATAGCTCAGAAGAGCAGTAAATGAACAATCTCAGAACGAAATAAATTGGGAAGCACAAAGAAAATGTCGCAGGCTCACATCCATTTATTCTTCAGCTCTCTCACTTCATTTCTCTGCCACATGTATATCAAACGTGGCCACCAAAATGTTTCCTTTTTTCCCTGCTCTAGAGAGAACTTAAGATGAGATCCTTTAACTGGGACTGGCATTGTCTAGTTGATTCCAGTCAGCAAAGATTCATAACAGATAATGAATTCCAGTAAAGCTGCAAACTTTAATTTCGAATAATGCTTTATGCTCAATATCAAGACCCACCACCCTTTCTATGACATTGTTGCCTTAATTTAATCAACTAAAACTTCTACAAGAAAAGCTTATCCTGTAAATATCATTTTATCGTGGTGCGTGTTCATTTCAAACGATACACTCAACAAGGAAAAATTGTGGATCTCAATCTGAAATACTTAGCCGCCAGTGACATCTTATACTTAACACATGTACGTTCTGAGCTAGAAATTAGGATAACCAAAAGTGAATGCCGCTAATAATATCAAATAGGAGTACGTATGACCTCATCATTGCAGCTGGACCTCCACTTTCAATCTCTTCCAAAATTGGTTTCAGTGATGGGTCTTCTTTGATGCGCGCCATTCGTTCTTCAATTTGGTTTTTCGGTGACTGGTTTGTCAAATTCTCAAGCATGCTGGACATAGATGGATCCTGATATATACAAAAATGACACTCAAAGCTGAATCTTTATGTGCTAAGAAATCCAGTGGCTTTCTGTACAACATGAAACAAATGATACCTGCATCAATGCACTACCAAGTCTTTCAGCCATGGTCATAAATTGAGGATTTTGCATAACCTGTTGCATCGTAGAGTAATATTGTTGACTATCAAAGTTGGGGATACTCTCTTCCACAGCAGCACCCTGAAAGGTCTTCTGAAGCTGCTCAGCCATCTGATTAAATGAAGGATCTTTTGCAATCTGCTCAGCTAGTTCTTTAATACTTGGATCCTACAGTAGCCACGTTATTGGAAAATAAAATAAGATACTACAAGATTACAGATGAACATGTCAAGCAACCAAGCACCAGAACGTTTATTAATTGCATTCTGATAATCATATAACAGTTTATACCGCTAAATATTGGTTTCCCGGATTTCTAATGTTTTTTTAAGCAACACTAGTGTTGCACAAATTGTTCACAACTTCACGTCTCAATAAATTCAACCAAAATGACAATTGGTTACATTTTGCACTTTTACTTTCCGGCCAGCATCTCTTTTGATAGAATATCCTTTACTCGAAAGAAAGCAGCTGAAAAAGACATCATGGACGTTTTTTCCTCATAACTTGGCAGTAAGATAGAATTCATTGATAATTATCAAACACGACTACACGAGTAGAGAACCCTTATTTTGAGTAGTGACAGATATGTACATTAAGCAGTCCAGTCATGGCTGAGAAATCAAAGGGATTTTGAAGCCCAGCTGCTGCTGCAGAGGTTGGTCTAGTCTCTCCTGTTTGTGCTTCCGTGGAGGCAGACTGGGAAGACTTTTTACTCTCAGAAGACCCAGGCTTCTCATCTGGAAAAGAGAAAGATACAAAATCAAAAAATAAAATTACAACTTTATGCTCTACTATTCACCATGTCACAAAGACAACTTTTTCGATGCAACATGGTATACCATTTTGTACTTTATCAGAGGAAAAACAAACTGCGAGGCTTAAAAACAGCAAAATCATAATTCCAGGTGGTGAGAAAATAACACACAAATCCAGATGACAACTGAGAAAACGATGATAGGATCCCGAAGAATAATGACAAAATTTTAGCAATCAAGATAAAGGAACAAATAATAAAAGCTCCTTATAGAAAAATAAATAATAAAAGCCCTGATGTATCTTTACTGGCCTTGTATTTATTATCCTTTTTATCTTAAAAAGTTTGTGTATGCTTAAATTTACTCCTGAACTCAAGTATCTATTCTGAAGAACCTAGGCCTTCACTCACTAAAATGTCATGATGCAGAAGTACCACGAAGCTGTAATCAGATTTCTTTACAAGTCAATCTGGAATTCAGTTAAGAAAATCAAATTCCACCATAGAAGCATGATGTAGAATTATATATCTATGGGCTGAAACATGCTCTCCACTAAGTTGCTTTTAGCAGCTTGTTTTGATGGTTATCAGATTTCAGATATAGTTTCTTAATGCATCGTATCGTATTGTATTGGATTGTATCGTAATATTCTAATGAATACAATGTTTGGATAGATTATCGTTTCTATCGTTTCATAATGTTACACGCCAGCAATTTGAAGAATAAACTTACAATATTACAAAGAAAAAATAAAATATGAGATACAGGAATTATTTTAAAAGGTAGGGCAATGAGCAAAATAGAATTATAGTTAGAGCGAGATGAGGAAGAAAAAGGTAATGACGCAACCACACCAAATCGATCGTTACATAAAAGAGGTCTTTGCATTGTTACATAACAACGGATTTAGTAGTACGAGACAATAAAATTTAAATAACAATCAAAACAAATATTTTATTTAAATGATACAATACAATAGGTATCAACCATCCAAACAAGTTGCAAGGGACCATCAGCCCAGCTTGTCTATGTACCTTTGGTCAATTAACATCAGAAACACAAACCTTTTTCTAGAAGAAATACAGCGCCCCAAATATGCATAATGGTTTAACATGATTGCTTCTTCACTAACCATTTCTAGTCTTCCTGCTTTTACCATTACTACAAGTCATCTCTACCAAATTACTTCTTGAAATTCCAAAAGCATGTTAGTCCGGTAGGAATCGTTTTTACAACAATCATGTCTAGGTCAGCTTGTGCGCACCTCGACTATTCTACCGAATACTTGTTACCAACACAGGTACCGAGTATCGGTAACTTTACCAACACTTAGGCTGACGGAAAAAAATCATCTAATATTATTTGCTTCCGCTGGAATTTGAACATGTGACTCCATAGTTCTCTTTCCACTTTATTGAACACTAGGTCACACCCTCGGGCAGGGTGGATGCACGTAGGGCTAAGTGGTGTCACATTTGTCGGAGAGTTTTACAAAATGTATATGATTAATACTTATAATTAATACCATGCAAAACTCGCATAGATAAAATAAAAATGATACTACTCGACCAAGAAAGCTTTCTGGTTCGTTGGTTAAGTGCAGTATTTAGCTTGCGGAGATTGGAGGTATGAACCTCATCTTTAACATTTTCTTTTGCAAATTTTTAAGCCTATCTCTTTTGCTGCAGAATTGTACCAGCCTTTTCAAGCATAAAATTAAAGTAAACCAACGGGACAAGGCCTTATATGTTAGTTAAACTGACAAAAGTTAATGCGATGTTCATTTAAGCGAATTGTTTATTTCTTCCAAAATGTGACACCACTTTGTGATAAATCCTATGTACGCCACTACTTGGGTGTAAGTCCCGTAGGCTTATAGAAAACTAATGACATTATCATCATCCTACTTTGAATGACATGCTTCATCCCTCTCTTGCTCCAAACACCATCATATATTTCATCCAACATATCATGGCTAACAATTGGGAAAAAACTGGAAATATGATGTTTCTAAACCTGAAAATCACTCATATTAAGCAGCACAACTTGTAGGCTATGACTCTATATTAAGCCTATGCACCATACAGACACAACAACAACATACCCAGTTACCCTGTATAATAGATCTGAGATACGTGAAACTACTTCTCTTGGGGATGACTTGAGTATCGAGCTTCACATCCACGTTAGCTTCAAGGGTCCCGCCAATGAATTTGCACTCCAAGTACTCGATTTTGGTCCTGCTCAACTTGAAATCTTTAGACTCCAAGGTCTGTCTCCAAACTTCCAACCTTGCGTTAATCCCGCCTCGAGTCTCGTCTATCAACACTATAGCATTTGCAAACAACATGCACCAAGGCACCTCTCCTTGGATGTGCCACGTCAGCACATCCATCACTAAAGCAATTAGGAATAGGCTAAGAGCCGATCGCTAGCATCATAACTGGAAAGTGTTTCGAGTCTCCTCCCACAGTCCTCACCCGAGTCTTAGCACCATCGTACATATCCTTAATCATCCTAGTGTACGCTATCGGGACGCCGCTAACCTCCAAGGACCTCCATAGAACCTCCCTCGGGACTTTATCGTAAACTTTTTCAAGGTCAATGAACACCATATGCAAATCCCTCTTACTCTCCCTATACTGTTCCACTAGTCTCCTCACCAAATGGATAGCTTCCTTTGTCGACCGCCCTGGCATGAATCCGAACTGGTTTTCGGAAATAGACAAAGTCCTCACCCTGGCTTCCACCACCCACTCCCAAACCTTTATAGTGTGATCAACAGCTTTATACCCGAGTCCTCCTCACCCTGGCTTCCACCACCCTCTCCCAAACTTTCATGGTGTGGTTCAACAGCTTTATACCCCTGTAGTTGTTGCAATTTTGGATATCGCCCTTGTTCTTGTACAATGGAACCATCGTACTCCACCTCCATTCTCCAGGCATCCTTTTTGTCTTAAACATAACATTAAACAACTCAGTAAGCCACTCCAAGCCAGCTCGGCCCGCATTCTTCCAGAATTCCACCGGGATTTCGTCTGGTCCCGTCACTCTGGCCTGCTCATCTCACGCATCGCCCTCTCTATCTCTTCTTCCTTAATATGCCTACAATACCCAAAAATCATGCTGACTCTCGGAGTGGTCCAACTCACCCACCACGATGCTTCTGTTACCCTCCTCGTTCAACAATTTATGGAAGTATGCCTACCATATTCGTCTAATATGTGCACCATACAGATAAATGCCCCTAATTATAACATAGATGCACATATAATACTACGTAGAATATAACAGGGAAGAAGGAGAAGAGTGAAAAGGCATACCTTCTTTTGCAGCAGGCACAACTTTATCTGCCTGAAGACATCGAACACATTATGTATTAGCGTTACCGTTAACCAAAAACAAAAACCAAGGAAATAAGAAAGAAAAAAACAGAGTTTACAAGATCAAAAGGTAGAATTTTTCACAATTAAATCAATCCTGAAACCCACCTAACAGAAAACAAGAAAAAGCAAACAAAAAATGTTGGGGGGAAAATCCAATCTTCTTAGAAGAAATAGCAGATTGATGGTACAAAGTGATAGGATTAGAATCAAACAAATGGAGAAACGATGAATTGAAGTGTCAATTATGAAAGTAAGTACCTCAGACATGGCTACAGAGGAAAAGAGAGAGAGAAGTGAGGATAGTTGGGTTCCTTGCTTGAGAGCTGAGGCTTAGTAGACAGCTTTGGGTTTTGTGAGATGGGGAGAGGGAATTTCTACCAATAATAAAGTAGTACCTTAATTAATTTAGTACTTTCTTTTTTATTGAAAACGATACCGATCAATTGATCTGTATCCTGCTGCTCCTCTCCTCACTTGAGCTTTGGCAAATTGGAGCCTTGAATTTGACCCTTTGTTCCCAAACTGCTACATCACTCATTTGTATAGGAAAATTTTTTCTCAATATAACAAATTCTAGACCACCTCACAGCCGGTTTGAAAAGTCACATTCGAATATTAATTATACTGTCTACTTTTTAATTCATTTCCTCTTTATTTTCATCTTTTAATTTTGTTTTTTATTTTTATTTTTTAATTTCTTTTTAAATTTTAAAATATATTTTTCTTTGTATTGTATTTATCTACATTTACTTATTGTCAATCCATGTAATTGCTCGTATACTTTATTTCTTGTTTATTTTATTTTCTTCATTTAGAGTAATTGTATTATTGTTCTAGTTTTGAAACTACACCTCCTAATATTAAAAATAATGACTCATTAACAAACTTGGCATAAAATGGGTGATGTCATTAAAGTAAAATTTCGTTGTTAATGAGGCTATATGTTTCCTGATCTTAAGTTGTATTGGAACTTATTTTTATTATGTTGGAATTTGACATATGATAAACTAATTTTATTTATTTATTTGGATTTTAAAATTGTGTTATATTTATGGGTCCAATTTACTTGTTTTGTAGTATTTACTTATTATTTTCATTGCATGTTGTTAATTTTTTAGTTAGAATTGACAAATTAGATTTGTCAAATATTTGAATAATGTTATATTAGTTTTTGAAACTACACCTCCTAATATTAGAAATAATAAGTCATTAACAAACTTGGCATAAAATGGGTAATGTCATTAAAGTAGAATTTCATTGTTAATGAAGCTATAAATTTAAACATAGGTATATAATTTTAGGAAGGAGTGGAATGGCACCCGCTAAGATGATAAAAAAAATTTATATACCTATGTTTAAATTTTTTTAAACTAGGTTAAATATCTGATCCTGCCACTCGCAATCGTAAACTAGACAAAGGTGCTATGGTTGGTAGGTCTTTTTGAAAGCTTTTCTCGTGTATAAAATTCAAATTGGAATTTATCTTGAATCTTGTCCGATTTTTCCTTTTTTTTGTGCTTTTTATTTTCTTTCGTCCCTGTGATTTTTATTTTAGGTTACCCTCATAACTTTCTATTTTGTCGTTTTATTATTTTTTGTATTTTTTTCTCTATTCTATTATTTTGTATGTGGTCTCTAGCAATAATCCTCAATAAGGAGACTCCAAAACTTTAAAATTATATAAAATAAGGATTCCTCTTAATCATAAAATTTATGAGTTATCTTCTTCCAAATCTGAAAAACTTGGGTCTTTTATAATTTAAATTTCTTTACTGTTAATTTATGATGAAAATTTCATAAGCATTAATTAAAAAAAATGTTATATTTATCATATTGGTTTTAGGGGAACTTGTAGTTAATTTAACTTTATACTTATGGGAAAGATATATTTTTTAAATTTTCTTATTCCAGTAGATCTAATTCCCTTATTGAAGATGTTATCTTACTTGTGTAAATTTATTTTTAATATACAGAAAAAGACGTAATTTTCTTGTGTTGTTATATTAAAGATGTGATTCCTTGTTTAAAATGTTAATTACATCTTTTTATATTCGCGATGTAATTTTGCTATTTACAAATAAAAAAAACTCATTAGGTTGACCCGAATAAACTCAAAAAAATTGAATAAACGCTCATAACAAATTACATATTAGTCATTACAAGGTATACATTAAGAAAATTATGATACCCCCCACCTTGAAATCATAAATCCGTCTCTAACTGTAATCACGTTATGACAAACAAACAGGTTATCGTAATTAATATATAGTGTAATTACTAGGTGTGTAATTACTATTACTTACACCAATTCTAATAATCAAATGACTTTCCAAACAGATCCTTAATATTTTTTGGCATAAGTATAGGTGCAATACATTAATCACATAACGTGGATGATAGATATCAAGAATTCGAACTAGCTGCTAGTTCTCCCTCTTTCAATTCTCAATCAACAACGTGATCTTGATTCTTGACCTATCATTTGTGTTTGATCAATTTAATAATTAGTGAATTCTTTTATCTTTATTATAGTTTTCTAATGATATTTTTAAGTTGACAATAATGTGCAGTTGTTCATTAAAATAAGTAATAAACAGAAAGAATTAATATTTGTAAAGAAACTAGTATACTTCAAAAAAAAAGTTTCTGCCATAATTCAAGGAAACTAATTGTAACGATTCGGTCGGTCGTTTCGAGAGTTATAGCCTTGTTTCTCTTATTTTTACTTCTTTTGTATTTTACATCTATATAATGTCTTACCGGGTTGGTTGGTTTGAGTCCGGAGTGGTTTCGGAGTGAATTGAGACACTTCGTCTCTTAATTGGAAGCTTAAGTTGGAAAAGTCGATCGGATGTCGACTTGTGTGTAAACGACCTCGGATTTGAATTTTGATGGTTCTGTTTGCTCCATTATGTGATTTTGGAATTAGAAGCGCGTCCCGAATGTGATTTGGAGGTCCGTAGTAGAATTAGGCTTGAATTGACGAAAGTTAAAATTTTGGCGATTTTAGCCGGCAGTGGAAACTTTTTATCGAGGTCGGATTGGATTTCCGGAAGTTGGAGTAGGTTCGTGGTGTCATTTTTGACTTGTGTGTAAAATTTGAGGTCAATCGGACGTGGTTTGGTAGGTTTCGACGTCATTTGTAGAATTTAGAAATTTCGAAGTTCATTAGGCTTGAATCTGTGGGTAATTTGTGTTTTTGATGTTGTTTGAGGTGATTTGAGGATTCAACTAAGTTCGTATGATGTTTTGAGACTTGTTGGTATGTTTAGTTGCGGTCCCGAGGGCCTCGGGAAAGTTTCAGGTGGTTAACATGTTATTTTTGGATCTGGTTGATGGTTAATATCTGCTGGTGTGATTTTTCTGGTTTCCTTCATCTGTCAAAATCGAGATCATGATCGAGGCCATGATCGAGGGAAGAATCGAGAGGGCAGCATGGACACAAACTTTAAGTTATAAAATAAGGGGACTTCATCCCATTTTCCATTTTTGACGAATTGGAGCTTGGGGAGAGGCAATTCTTGAGATATTTTTCAAGGAAAAATATTGGGATAAGTGATTCTTACTTGGTTTTCGCTAAATCCCATGATTATGTCTTTAATTTCATCATCTAATTTGTGATTTGCGGGTGAAAATTGGGGAAAAATAGGAAGTGTTCTTGAGATAGATTTTTGAGGTTTTGTGATGACCCAAAAGGTCATCTCGTGTAATTTTAGCTAAATCTGTGTTCCTAGGACGCGAAAACCTCCTTATATCTCACATCGATTTGCGTGCGCAGCCCGGGCGTATAGCCGGGAAGCCGTTATGTGAAAAACTACTAAAAATGATATTTTTGTGTTGAAATTGGAATAAAGTTGGCTTTGATCAACATTTTTGGTAAACGAACCCGGATTCGTGATTTGACGGTCCCGGAGGGTCCGTAGGAAAATATGGGACTTGGACATATGACCGGAATCGAATTCCGAGGTCTTGAGTCCGAGAATTAAATTTTTCAAGAAAATTATTTTCTGAAAAATATAAAGGTTTTTGAACATGAGATTTGATGTGAAACCTGTGAAATCGGACTCGTATTATGGTTCCAGAGCCCGGAACAGGTTCAATATGTTTTATATGTGTTATCTGTAAAATTTGGTAAGAAACGGACTTAGTTTGACGTGATTCGGATTGAAAATGAAAAATTTAGAAGTTTTGGAAGCTTACAGGAATTTCATTGATTTTGAGGTTTAATTCGATGTTTATGATGTTATTTTGGTGTTTTGATTACACGAATAAGTCCGTAGGATGTTTTTGAGGTTGTGTGCATATTTGGTTTGGAGCCCCGAGGGCTCGAGTGAGTTTTGGATAGGTGTCACGGTGATTTTTAGGCTTAAAAATCTAGTGTTGCACAGTTTTCTGGTGTCTGGTGTAATGTACTATGCGATTGCATAAAGTCCCCCGCGATCGCATAGCACATGCTGGGAGGGGGGCTGGTCTTGCTCTACGCGAACGCAAGGAGCTGGGTGCACCCCATTCAGTCGCGATCGCATAGGCTTAGTGAGGGGCTGGGGCTGGGTAGTTAATTACACAGTGCGAACGCGACCCCTTAGTCGCGATCGCGGAGGGTAGTGTCCAGTGTGTTGTGCGATCGCAGTAGTCCTGTCGCGATCACGTAAGCCATTTTCGCCCAGTTATTCTTTTTGGTAAAAAACAGAACCCATTACGGGATTAGACCCAAATTTCATAAGTTCTTCTTCTCCACTTCATCTTGGGCGATTTTTGCAAGAAAACTTCACCACAACTTCAAAGGTATGTAAGCCTAGACTCATTTCCTTCAATATTTATCAACACCCATTAGATTTCTAGGTCTAAAACAAGAGTTTAAGGGTAAAAAATTAGGGATTTGGATAGAGTTAGGGCTTTTTGATTATTTGGGAATTTGACCTCGTTTTGGGGTCGGATTTCAAAACAAATTACATATTCGGGCTCGTGGGGGAATGGGTGATCGGGTTTTGGTCCGAACCTCGTGTTTGGATCAAGCGGGCCCGGTTTAATTTTTGGAATTTTGGGAAGAATGTTGGGAATTCTATAATTAAGCTTGGGAATTGAATTGTTTAGCATTTATTGATATTATTGAGTCGATTATGTATAGATACGATAGTTTCGGAATCGGGTTCGAAAGGAAAAGCGATGCTAGAGGCTTGATTTGGATTCTTGGAGTCGAGGTAAGTGTTTGGCCTAACCTTAGCTTGAGGGAATAGGTATTGAGTCTTATTTGCTACGTGTTTATTCCATGTTCAACGTATATGTGAGGTGACGAGTATCTATATGTTGTTGTCGAGCATGACCGTGGGTCAGATATTTGCAATTTTATGATATTTATTGGATTTTACTGTGTTTACGGGTTTGGTATCCATTTGTTAGCTATTCATTTGATGGAAATTCTTGGTTATGAATATTGTTGAGTAGTTGATCAGTTGGGGAACTTTATGTTGGATGATATACTTGTGTAGGATTGGTTATAGTTGTGTCCCTTGCCGGGACGGTATTATTCTTGTTGATTATTCCGTGCATTTAAGGTTTCTTATTGTTGATTTCATGACAACTGTTGTTTTTATATTGTTTATGCACGAGGGGACATTCCGTGCCGAGTGTTTGTGAGGTTATGCACGAGGAGAAATTCTGTGCCGAGAGTTTATTTGTTTATTGCACGAGGGGACATTCTATGCCGAGTGATTGTGAGGTTATGCACGAGGGAACATTCCATGCTGAGTGATTGTGAGGTTATGCCCGAGGGGACATTCCGTGCCGAGTGTTTATTTATTTATTCATGCACGAGGGGACATTTCGTGCTGAGTATTTTTGGTGAGGTTATAGAACGAGGGGACATGCCGTGTCGTTTCTGTTTATTTACTTGTTCAGAGTTGTTTGTTCCTGTTGTTATTTATACATTTTAGATGTTATCGTATTCTGTCATTTCAGTGAATTGTTGCCCCTTTTTCCCCAGCATGTTAGCTTCATTTTTATGCTTATCTGTTATTTCTTGTCATTACTTCTTTATTACATTATTGAACTGTACACGTATTCGTTATTTGTCGTGTCATAGCCTCGTCACTACTTCGCGAGGTTAGGCTCGGCACTTGCTCAGTACATGGGGTCGGTTGTACTGATGATGCACCTGCACTTCTTTATGTTGTGCAGATTACGGAACCGGACCCAGTGGACATTGAGCGAGGGAGTATCCTTCAGTCCACGACGACACCGAGGTAGTCCTGCAGGCGTCTGCAGGCCTTGGCATCACCATCTATTTCTTTCCTTCTATCTTATCTTGTATTTCTAGACAGCTACACTTGTTTACTCATGTTTTTAGTAAATCTTAGACTTTCTGTGATATTGTGACACCAGTTTTGGGGGTGTATTTAAGGAAGTTTCGTAAGATCTATTATTTAAGGTGTTGAATTTCTTATCTTCCGTATTTTTAATTATAATTGTTCTCGTTTATCACTGTTATTTCAATTGTCTATAACAAAAAAAAATGTAATAATCGGAACGTTGGATTGTCTAGCGGGTTCAATGTTAGACGCCATCACGGCCTGAAGGAGGGATTTCGGGTCGTGACAAGTTGGTGTCAGAGCACTAGGTTGCCTAGGTCTCACAATTCACAGACAAACTTGGTAGAGTCTGAGGAATCTGTATGGAGACGTCTGTACTTATCCCCCAGAGGCTGCAAAGTTAGGAATAACTTCATATTTCTTCTTGTCTGTCGTGCAGTTTGAACTCTAAATGCTAACTGATTTTCTATTCTATTCTCTCGGAGATAGCGAGAACGCGTGCTTCCTCATCCACCGATCAGCAGCCTGATCCTCCTGTTGCAGCTCCTATGAGGGGCCGAGGCCGTGCTAGAGGCCGAGGCAGAGCCAGGGCTCAGCCCAGAGAAGCAACCCCAGTAGAGGACCCACAGGTAAAATTTTCCGATGAGGTTCCTGCTCAGACGGTTCCGGTCGGACTAGCTCAGGTCCCAGAGGGGTTCATTGCCACCCGGTTCTTCAGGACAATCTGGTCCGCTTAGTGGGCCTTATGGAAGGCGTGGCTCAGGCCGGTCTCCTTCCTACTGCGCCAGCCGTCTCTCAGGCTAGGGGATGGACCCAGACTCCTGCTACCCGTACACCAGAACAACTAGCTCCTCAGTTCCAAACTCCAGTACCTCAGACAGCTGGAGTAGCTCAGCCAGGGATTGTGGCACCGGTAGTTGAGGGGGCAGCTATGTCTGCCAACGCTTTGTGGAGATTGGATCGGTTCACCAAGCTAGTTCCTACTACATTTACTGGTGCACCATCAGAGGATCCCTAGGATTACTTGGACAGTTTCTATGAGGTTCTTCGGAACATGGGTATCGTGGAGTCCAATGGAGTTGAGTTTGCTACCTTTCGTCTTTCTGGTACAACCAAGACTTGGTGGAGGGACTACTGTTTGACCAGAGCAGCTAGGTCTTCGACTTTGACTTGGGCTCAGTTCTTCGAGTTATTCTTGGAGAAGTTTCTTCCAGTTACTCAGAGGGAGGATCTTCGGAGGCAGTTTGAGCGCCTCCAGCAAGGATCTATGACTGTTACACAGTATGAGACCAGGTTCATTACTCTGGCCCGACATGATATCATGATACTCCCCACTTATCGTGAGAGGGTGAGGAGGTTTATTGAGGGTCTAGCTCAGCCTATTAGACTCCAGATGGACAGAGAGATAGGTACCGATATTTCATTTCAGGAGGCGGCCAATGTGGCCAAACGGATTAAGATGGTCTTATCACAGGGCAGTGGTCAGGGGTCTGACAAGAGACTTCGTCATTTCGGCCGATTCAGTGGTGCCTCATCTAGAGGCAGAGATTCTTCTGGTAGAGGCCATCCTCCTAGACCATTCCAGTCAGCACTCCAGGTATTCCGCAGTGCACCACCAGCTCCTATCAGTGCACCGCCGCTTTAGAGCTTCCAGAGTGGTTATTCTGGTCGTCGGGACAGTTTCAGGGACAACATACTCAGCAGCCGAGGTCTTGCTTCACTTGTGGTGGTGTGGGGAACATTTCCAGGTTCTGCCCCCGAGCTTCTAGTGGTTCTCAGTGTCAGGGTTCTCGTGCTATGATTCCCGCACTAGGTGTACCCCCACCCCCTCAGCCAGCTAGGGGTGGAGGTCGAGGTGCCAGAGGTGGAGGCCAGATAGTTAGAGGTGGAGGACAGTCCACGAGAGGTAGAGGTCAGCCCACAGTGGGTAGACCCAGAGATATTCAGTTGGAGCGGCTCCGCCCCGATGCTATGCTATTCCTGCCACGCTTGTGGCTGAGGCCTCTGATGCAGTCATTACAGGTATGGTTTCAGTTTGCAGCAGAGATGCTTCAGTTTTATTTGATCCGGGTTCGATATTCTCCTATGTCTCTTCATATTTTGCCTCTTATCTGAGCATGCCCCGTGATTCCTGAGTACTTCTGTATATGTGTCTACCCCAGTGAGTGATTCTATTGTGGTAGATCGAGTCTACTGTTCATGCTTAGTGTTTATTGGTGGTCTGGAGACTCATGTAGATTTTTTGATTCTTGATATGGTTGACTTCGATGTTATTTTGGGGATGGATTGGTTATCTCCCTACCATGCTATTCTTCATTGTCATGCCAAGACAGTGACCTTGGCCTTTCCAGGAGTACCTCGTTACGAGTGGAGAGGGACTCCTAGTCATTCTTCCGGTAGATTTATTTCATATATAAAGGCTCGGCGCATGGTCGAGAAGGGTTGTTTGGAATATTTGGCCTATGTTTGTGTTTCTAGTGTTGAGGTTCCTTCTATGGAGTCTTTGCCCGTGGTTAGTGAGTTTCCAGAGGTATTCCCTGCTGACCTGCCGGGTATGCCAACCGACAGGGATATTAACTTTTGTATTGAGGTGGCTCCGGGCACTCAGCCCATTTCTACCCTGCCGTATCGTATGGCCCCGCCAGAGTTGAAGGATAAGTTGCAGGATTTGTTGGATAAAGGCTTCATCAGGCCTAGTGTTTCTCCTTGGGGTGCCCCAGTGTTGTTTGTCAAGAAGAAAGATGGCTCGATGAGGATGTGTATTGAATACCGGTAGTTGAACAAGGTTACTGTTAAGAATAAGTATCCTTTGCCGAGGATTGATGATTTATTTGACCATCTTTAGGGTGCTTCAGTGTTTTCCAAGATAGACTTGAGATCTGGTTACCATCAGCGGAGGATTAGGGCGTTTGATATCCCTAAGACATCCTTTCGCACTCGGTATGGGCATTGTGAGTTCTTGGTGATGTCATTTGGGTTGATAAATGCCCCCGCTGCTTTTATGGAGTTGATGAACCGAGTGTTCATGCCCTATTGGATTTGTTTGTTATAGTCTTCATTGATGATATTTTGATTTACTCCCATAGCCGAAAGGAGCATGAGCAGCACCTTCAAGTCGTCCTCCAGACTCTGAAGGACAGTCATTTGTATCAAATTTTCCAAGTGTGAGTTCTGGTTGAGTTCAGTTTCCTTTCTAGTCCATGTGGTATGATCAGAGGGTATTCAGGTGGATCCCAAGAAGATTTCAGCAGTCAGATATTGGCCTAGGCCCACTTCAGCTACAGAGATTCGGAGTTTCTTGGGCTTAGTAGGCTACTATCGCCGGTTTATGGAGGGCTTTTCATCTATTGCAGCCCCGATGACCAAGTTGACCCAGAAGGGTGCCCCGTTCAGGTGGTCAGATGAGTGTGAGGCGATCTTTCAGAAGCTCAAGATAGCCTTGACCACGACACCGGTGTTAGTTTTTCCCACATGTTCAGGACCATATACCGTGTATTGTGATGCTTCACGGGTTGGACTTGGTGCAGTGTTGATGCAGGATGGAAATGTTATAGCTTATGCTTCACGTCAGTTGAAGGTTCATGAGAAGAACTATCGAGTTCATGATTTAGAGTTAGCATCCATTGTTCATGCGTTGAAGATTTGGAAGCATTATCTGTATGGGGTGCCATGTGAGGTGCTCACGAGTCATAAGAGTTTGCATTATTTTTTCAGGCAGAATGAGTTGATTATGAGGCAGAGGCGATGGTTAGAGTTGTTGAAGGACTATGACATTACCATCTTATATCATCCGGGGAAGGCCAATGTGGTGGCCGATGCTTTGAGCCGGAAGTCAGCCAGTATGGGTAGTCTTACTTATATACCGATCGGGGAACGATCGCTTCCTTTAGATGTTCAGGCTTTGGCCAATCGGTTCATGAGATTGGAGGTTTCTGCAATTGGCAATGTTTTGGCCCATACTATGGCCCGTTCTTCATTATATGGTCGTATCTGAGCCAGGCAGTATGATGATCGTCATTTATGTGTTCTTAGAGATACGGTCCGGCACAAAGGTGCCAAGCAGGTCACCGTTGATGATGAGGGAGTTTTGAGGATGCAGGGTCGTATTTGTGTACCTGATGTTGATCGAATTCGGGAGTTGATATTGCAGGAGGCCCATAGTTCCCGGTATTCCATTCATCCGGGCGCCACAAAGATGTACGGACTTGCGGCATCATTATTGGTGGCGGAGGATGAAGAAGGATATTGTAGCATATGTAGCTCGGTGCTTGAACTGTCAACAGGTTAAGTACGAGCACCAGAGACCCGGTGGTTTGATGCATCAGATTGAGCTTCCCGAGTGGAAGTGGGAGCGTATCACCATGGATTTCGTAGTTGGACTCCCACGGACTCAGAGGATGTTTGATGCAGTATGGGTCATTGTGGATAGGCTGACCAAGTCAGCACACTTCATTCCTGTATCAGTTTCGTATTCTTCGCAGAAGTTGGCAAAGATCAACATCAGGGAGATTGTTCGCCTGCATGGTGTGCCTGTGTCCATTATTTTTGATCGAAGTACTCAGTTTACCTCCCATTTCTGGAGAGTATTTCAGCGTGAGTTGGGCACACGGGTTGATTTGAGCATAGCATTTCATCCTCAGACGGACGGACAATCCGAGCATAGTATTCAGATTTTGGAGGATATGTTGCAAGCATGTGTCATTGATTTTGGAGGTTCATGGGACCAGTTCTTACCTTTAGCTGAGTTTTCCTACAATAACAGCTATCAGTCGAGCATTCAGATGGCTCCGTATGAGGCGTTGTATGGTAGGATGTGTCGGTCGCTAGTTGGGTGGTTCGAGCCGGGAGAGGCTAGATTGTTGGGTTCAGAGTTAGTCCAGGATGCCTTGGATAAAGTGAAGATTATTCAGGATAGACTTCGTACAGCCCAGTCCAGGCAGAAGATTTATGCGGATCGCAGAGTTCGTGATTTGGCATTTATGATTGGAGACCGGGTATTTCTTCGAGTGTCGCCCATGAAGGGCGTGATGAGGTTCGGAAAGAAGGGAAGTTGAGCCCTAGGTACATTGGTCCATTTGAGATTCTGGACAAGGTGGGAGAGGTGGCCTACAGACTTGCTTTGCCACCTAGTTTATCAGCCGTACACCTAGTGTTTCATCTATTCGCTTCGGAGGTATATTGCCGATCCCTCTCATGTACTTGACTTCAGCAGTCTACAGTTGGACAAGGATTTGACTTATGAGGAGGAGCCGGTAGCCATATTAGCTCGGCAGGTTCGTTAGTTGATATCGAAGAGTTATCCTTCGGTTCGTGTTCAGTGGAGAGGTCAGCCTGTTAAGGCAGCTACCTAGGAATCCAAGTCCGATATGCGGAGCCAATATCCCCATATTTTCCTCGATTCAAGTACTATTCTATGTTTGTTATAGGACGAACGATTGTTTTAGAGGTGGAGATTGTGATGACCCAAAAGGTCATCCCGTGTAATTTTAGCTAAAAAAAATTTCCAAGGCCGCGAAAACCTCCTTATATCTCACATCAATTTGCGTGCACATCCCGGCGTATAGCCGGGAAGCCGTTATGTGAAAAACTGATAAAAATGATATTTTTGTGTTGAAATTTGAATAAAGTTGTCTTTGATCAAAATTTTTGGTAAACGGACCTGGATCCATGGTTTGACGGTCCCGGAGGGTTCGTAGGAAAATATGGGACTTGGGCATATGCCCGGAATCGAATTCCGAGGTCCCGAGTCCGAGCAATGAATTTTTGAAGAAAATTGTTTTCTGAAAAATATAAAGGTTTTTTAAAATGAGTTTTGATGTGAAAGCTGTGAAACTTGGCCCGTATTATGGTTTCGGAGCCCGGAACAGGTTCAATATGTTTTATGTGTTTGTTATTTGTGAAATTTAGTAAGAAACAGACTTAGTTTGACGTGAGTCGGATCGAAAATGTAAAAATTTAGAAGTTTTGGAAGCTTAAAGGAATTTAATTTATTTTGAGGTTTAATTCGATGTTTATGATGTTATTTGGTGTTTTGATTACACGAATAAGTCCGTAGGATGTTTTTGAGGTTGTGTGCATATTTAGTTTGGTGCCCCGAGGGCTCGGGTGAGTTTTGGATAGGTGTCGGGGTGATTTTTAGGCTTAAAAATCTAGTGTTGCACAGTTTTATGGTGTCTGGTGTAATGTACTATGTGATCGCATAAGGTCCCCCGCGATGGCGTAGCACAAGCTGGGAGGGGGGCTGGTCTTTCTCTACGCGAACGCAAGGAGCTGGGTGCGAACGCGGAGATTTAGGGTCCTTGCTCTACGCGAACGCACCCCATTCAGTCGCGATCGCATAGGCTTAGTGAGGGGCTGGGGCTGGGGCTGGGTAGCTAATTACACAGTGAAATGTGACCCCTTAGTCGCGATCGCGGGGGGTAGTGTGATGTGCGATCGCAGTAGCCCTGTCGCGATCGCGTAAGCCATTTTCGCCCAGTTATTCTTTTTGGTCAAAAACAGAACCCATTACGGGATTAGACCCAAATTTCATAATTTCTTCTTCTCCACCTCATATTGGGCGATTTTTTCAAGAAAACTTCACCACAACTTCATAGGTATGTAAGCCTAGACTCATTTCCTTCAATATTTATCAACACCCATTAGATTTCTAGGCCTAAAACATGAGTTTAAGGGTAAAAAATTAGGGATTTGGGTAGACTTGGGGCTTTTTGATTATTTGGGAATTTAACCTCGTTTTAGGGTCGGATTTAAAAACAAATTACGTATTCGGGCTCGTGAGGGAATGGGTAATCGGGTTTTGGACCGAACCTCATGTTTGGATCAAGCGGGTCCGGGGTCGATTTTTGGAATTTTGGGAAGAATGTTAGGAATTCTATAATTAAGCTTGGGAATTGAATTGTTTAGCATTTATTGATATTATTGAGTCGATTATGTATAGATACGATTGTTTCGTAGTCGGGTGCGAAAGGAAAAGCGGTGCTAGAGGATTGATTTGGATTCTTGGAGTCGAGGTAAGTGTTTGGCGTAACCTTAGCTTGAGGGAATAGGTATTGAGTCTTAATTGCTACATATTTATTCCATGTTCAACGTATAGGTGAGGTGACGAGTCTCTATATGTTGTTGTCGAGCATGACCGTGGGTCATATATTTGCAATTTGATGATATTTATTGGATTTTACTGTGTTTACGGGTTTGGTATCCATTTGTTAGCTATTGATTTGATGGAAATTCTTGGTTATGTGTATTTTTGAGTAGTTGATCGGTTGGGGAACTTTATGTTGGATTATATACTTTTGTAGGATTGGTTATAGTTGTGTCCCTTGCCGGGACGGTATTATTCTCTTTGATTATTCCGTGCATTTAAGGTTTCTTATTGTTGATTTCATGACAACTGTTGTTTTTATATTGTTTATGCACGAGGGGACATTATGTGCCGAGTGTTTATTTATTTATTTATGCACGAGGGGATATTCCGTGCTGAGTGCTTTTGGTGAGGTTATAGAATGAGGGGACATGCCGTGCCGTTTCTGTTTATTTACTTGTTCAGAGTTGTTTATTCCTGCTGTTATTTATACATTTCAGATGTTATCATACTCTGTCATTTCAGTGAATTGTTTCCCCTTTCCCCCCAGCATGTTAGATCCATTTTGTGCTTATCTGTTATTTCTTGTCATTACTTCTTTATTACATTATTGAACTGTACAGGTATTCGCTATTTGTCGTGTCCTAGCCTCGTCACTACTTCGCAAGGTTAGGCTCAACACTTGCTCAGTACATGGGGTCGGTTGTACTGATGATGCACCTGCACTTCTTTATGTTGTGCAGATTACGGAACCAGACCAGTGGACATTGAGCGAGGGAGTATCCTTCAGTCCACAATGACACCGAGGTAGTCCTGCAGGCGTCTGAAGGCCTTGGCATCACCATCTATTTCTTTCCTTCTATCTTATCTTGTATTTCTAGACACCTACACTTGTTTATTTCATACTCATGTTTTTAGTAAATCTTAGAATGTCCTTGAAATTGTGACACCAGTTCTGGGGTGTATTTAAGGAAGTTTCGTAAGATTTATTATTTAAGGTGTTGAATTTCTTATCTTCCGTATTTTTATTTATAATTGTTCTAGTTTATCACTGTTATTTCAATTGTCTATAACAAAAAAAATAAATGTAATAATCGGAATGTTGGCTTGTCTAGCGAGTTCAATGTTCCATCACGGCCTGAAGGTGGGATTTCGAGTCGTGACAAGTTGGTATCAGAGCACTAGGTTGCGTAGGTCTCACAATTCAAAGACAAACTTGGTAGAGTCTGAGGGATCGGTATGGAGACGTCTGTACTTATCCCCTAGAGGCTGCAAAGTTAGGAATAACTTCATATCTTTTCTTCTTTGTCGTGCGGTTTGAATTCTAAATGCTAACTGATTTTCTATTCTATTCTCTCGCAGATGGCGAGAACGCGTGCTTCCTCATCTACCGATCAGCAACCTGATCCTCCTGTTGCAGCTCCTACGAGGGGCCAAGGCTGTGCTAGAGGCCGAGGCAGAGCCAAGGCTTAGCCCAGAGCAGCAACCCCAGTAGAGGACCCACATGTAGACTTTTCCGATGAGGTTCCTTCTCAGACGGTTCAGGTCGGACTAGCTCAGGTCCCAGAGGGGTTTATTGCCTCCCCGATTCTTCAGGACGATCTGGTTCGCTTAGTGGGCCTTATGGAGGGCGTGGCTCAGGCCGGTCTCCTTCCTACTGCGCCAGCCGTCTCTCAGGTTGGGGGATGGACCCAGACTCTTTCTACCCGTACACCAAAGCAGGTAGCTCCTCAGTTCCAAACTCCAGTACCTCAGACAGCTGGAGTAGCTCAGCCAGGGATTGTGGCACCGACAAATGAGGGGGCAGCTATGTCTGCCAATGCTTTGTGGAGATTGGATCGGTTCACCAAGCTAGTTCCTACTATATTTACTGGTGCGCCATTAGAGGATCCCTAGGATTACTTGGACAGTTGCTATGATGTTCTTCGGAACATGGGTATCGTGGAGTCTAATGGAGTTGATTTTGCTACCTTTCGTCTTTCTGGTACAACAAGGACATGCTGGAGGGACTACTGTTTGACCAGAGCAGCTACGTCTTCGCCTTTGACTTGGGCTTAGTTCTTCGAGTTATTCTTGGGGAAGTTTCTTCCAGTTACTCAGAGAGAGGATCTTCGGAGGCAGTTTGAGCCCCTCCAGCAGGGATCTATGACTGTTACACAGTATGAGACTAGGTTCATTACTCTGGCCCGACATGCTATCATGATACTCCCCACTTATCGTAAGAGGGTGAGGAGGTTTATTGAGGGTCTAGCTCAGCCTATTAGAATCTAGATGGCCAGAGAGACAGGTAGCGATATTTCATTTCAGGAGGCGGCCAATGTGGCCAGACGGATTAGGATAGTCTTATCACAGGGCAGTGGTCAAGGGTCTGACAAGAGACCTCGTCATTTCAGCAGATTCAGTGGTGCCTCATCTTGAGGCAGAGATTCTTCTGGCAGAGGTCATCCTCCTAAACCATTTCAGTCAGCACTCCAGGTATCCCGCAGTGCACCACCAGCTCCTATCAATGCACCGCCGCTTCACAGCTTCCAGAGTGGTTATTCTGGTCTTCGGGGACAGTTTCAGGGACAACATTTTCAGCAGCCGAGGTCTTGCTTCACTTGTGGTGGTTTGGGGAACATTGCCAGGTTCTTCCCCCGAGCTTCTAGTGGTTCTCGGTATCAGGGTTCTCGTGCTATGATTTCCGCACCAGGTGCACCCCCACCCCCTCATCCAGCTAGGGGTGGAGGTCGAGGTGCCAGAGGTGGAGGCCAGACAGATAGAGGTGGAGGACAGGCCACGAGAGGTAGAGGTCAGCCCATAGTCGGTAAACCCAGAGATGTTCAGTTGGAGCGGCTCCGCCCCGATGCTATGCTATTCCTGCCAGGCCTGAGGCTGAGGCCTCTGATGAAGTCATTACATGTATGGTTTCATTTTGCAGTAGAGATGCTTGGTTTTATTTGATCCGGGTTCCATAATTTCCTATGTCTCTTCATATTTTGCCCTTTATCTGAGCATGCCCCGTGATTCTCTGAGTACTTCTGTATATGTGTCTACCCCAGTGGGTGATTCTATTGTGGTAGATCGAGTCTACTGTTCATGCTTAGTGGTTAGTGGTGGTCTGGAGAATCATGTAGATCTTTTGCTTCTTGATATGGTTGACTTCGATGTTATTTTGGGGATGGATTGGTTATCTCCCTACCATGCTATTCTGCATTATCATGCCAAGACAGTGACCTTGGCCTTTCCAGGAGTACCTCGTTACGAGTGGAGAGGGATTCCTAGTCATTCTTCCGGTAGATTTATTTCATATATGAAGGCTCGGCGCATGGTCGAGAAGGGTTGTTTGGCATATTTGGCCTATGTTATTGTTTCTAGTGTTGAGGTTCCTTCTATGGAGTCTGTGCCCGTGGTTAGTGAGTTTCCAGAGGTATCCCCTGCTGACCTACCGGGTATGGCAACTGACAGGGATATTGACTTTTGTATTGAGGTGGCTCCGGGCACTCAGCCCATTTTTACCCTGTCGTATCGTATGGCCCCGCCAGAGTTGAAGGATCAGTTGTAGGATTTGTTGGATAAAGGCTTCATCAGGCCTAGTGTTTCTCCTTGGGGTGCCCCAGTGTTGCTTGTCAAGAAGAAAGATGGCTCGATGAGGATGTGTATTGAATACCGGTAGTTGAACAAGGTTACTGTTAAGAATAAGTATCCTTTGCCGAGGATTGATGATTTATTTGACCGGCTTTAGGGTGCTTCTGTGTTTTCCAAGATAGACTTGAGATCTGGTTACCATCAACTGAGGATTAGGGCGTTTGATGTCCCTAAGACATCCTTTCGCACTCGGTATGGGCATTGTGAGTTCTTGGTGATGTCATTTGGGTTGACAAATGCCCCCGTTGCTTTTATGGAGTTGATGAACCGAGTGTTCATGCCCTATTTGGATTTGTTTGTTATAGTATTCATTTATGATATTTTGATTTACTCCCGTAGCCGAAAGGAGCATGAGAAGCACCTTCGAGTCGTCCTCCAGACTCAGAACGACAGTCATTTGTATGCCAAATTTTCCAAGTGTGAGTTCTGGTTGAGTTCAGTTGCCTTTCTAGGCCATGTGGTATCATCAAAGGGTATTCAGGTGGATCCCAAGAAGATTTCAGCAGTCACATATTGGCCTAGGCCCATTTCAGCTACAGAGATTCAGAGTTTCTTGGGCTTAGCAGGCTATTATCGCCGGTTTGTGGGGGGGCTTTTCATCTATTACAGCCCCGATGACCAAGTTGACCCAGAAAGGTGCCCCGTTCAGGTGGTCAGATGAGTGTGAGGCGAGCTTTCAGAAGCTCAAGATAGCCTTGACCACGGCACCGGTGTTAGTTTTTCCCACATGTTCAGGACCATATACCGTGTATTGTGATGCTTCACGGGTTAGACTTGGTGCAGTGTTGATACAGGATGGCAAGGTTGTAGCTTATGCTTCACGTCAATTGAAGGTTCATGAGAAGAACTATCGAGTTCATGATTTAGAGTTAGCAGCCATTGTTCATGCGTTGAAGATTTGGAGGCATTATCTGTATGGGGTGCCATGTGAGGTGCTCACGGGTCATAAGAGTTTGCATTATTTTTTCAAGCAGAATGAGTTGAATATGAGGCATAGGAGATGGTTAGAGTTGTTGAAGGACTATGACATTACCATCTTATATCATCCGGGGAAGGCCAATGTGGTGGCCGATGCTTTGAGCCGGAAGTCAGCCAGTATGGGTAGTCTTACTTATATACTAGTCGGGGAACGATCGCTTGCTTTAGATGTTCAGGCTTTGGCCAATCAGTTCATGAGATTGGAGGTTTATGAGACTGGCAATGTTTTGGCCCATACTGTGGCCCGTTCTTCATTATATGATCGTATCCGAGCCAGGCAGTGTGATGATCGTCATTTATGTGTTCTTAGAGATACGGTCCGGCACAGAGGTGCCAAGTAGGTCACAGTTGATGATGAGGGAGTTTTGAGGATGCAGGGTCGTATTTGTGTACCTGATGTTGATGGCATTCGGGAGTTGATATTGCAGGAGGCCCATAGTTCCCGGTATTCCATTCATCCGGGCGCCACAAAGATGTACCAGGACTTGCGGCATCATTATTGGTGGCGGAGGATGAAGAAGGATATTGTAGCATATGTAGCTCGGTGCTTGAACTGTCAGCAGGTTAAGTACGAGCACCAGAGACCCGGTGGTTTGATGCAGCAGATTGAGCTTCCCGAGTGGAAGTGGGAGCGTATCACCATGGATTTCGTAGTTGGACTCCCACGGACTCAGAGGATGTTTGATGCGGTGTGGGTCATTGTGGATAGGCTGACCAAGTCAGCACACTTCATTCCTATATCAGTTATGTATTCTTCGGAGAAGTTGGCAAAGATCTACATCAGGGAGATTGTTCGCCTGCATGGTGTGCCTGTGTCCATTATTTTTGATCGAGGTACTCAGTTTACCTCCCATTTCTGGAGAGTATTTCAGCGTGAGTTGGGCACAAGGGTTGATTTGAGCACAACATTTCATCCTCAGACGGACGGACAGTTCGAGCGTACTATTTAGATTTTGGAGGATATGTTGCAAGCATGTGTCATTGATTTTGGAGGTTCATGGGACCAATTCTTACCTTTAGCTGAGTTTTCCTACAATAACAGCTATTAGTCGAGCATTCAGATGGCTCCGTATGAGGCGTTGTATGGTAGACTATATCGGTCGCCAGTTGGGTGGTTCGAGCCGGGAGAGGCTAGATTGTTGGGTTCAAAGTTAGTCCAGGATGTCTTGGATAAAGTGAAGATTATTCAGGATTGATTTCGTACAACCCAGTCCGGGCAGAAGAGTTATGCGGATCGCAGAGTTCGTGATTTGGCATTTATGATTGGAGACCGAGTATTTCTTCGAGTGTCGCCCATGAAGGGCGTCATGAGGTTCGGAAAGAAGGGCAAGTTGAGCCCTAGGTACATTTGTCCATTTGAGATTCTGGACAAGGTGGGAGAGGTGGCCTACAGACTTGCTTTGCCACCTAGTTTATCAGTCGTACACCCAGTGTTTCATGTATTCACTTCGGAGGTATATTGCTGATCCCTCTCATGTACTTGACTTCAGCGGTCTACAGTTGGACAAGGATTTGACTTATGAGGAGGAGCCGGTAGCCATATTAGCTCGGCAGGTTCTTCAGTTGAGATCGAAGAGTTATCCTTCGGTTCATGTTCAGTGGAGAGGTCATCCTGTTAAGGCAGCTACCTGGGAGTCCGAGTCCGATATGCGGAGCCAATATCCCCATCTTTTCCTCGATTCAGGTACCATTCTATGTCCGTTAGAGGACCAATGATTGTTTTAGAGGTGGAGATTGTGATGACCCAAAAGGTCATCCCGTGTAATTTTAGCTAAATCTATGTTCCAAGGCCGTGAAAACCTCCTTATATGTCACATCGATTTGCGTGCATATCCCGTGTGTATAGCCGGGAAGCCGTTATGTGAAAAACTGATAAAAATGATATTTTTGTGTTGAAATTTGAATAAGGTTGGCTTTGATCAAAATTTTTGATAAACGGACCCGGATCCGTGATTTGACGATCCCGGAGGGTCCGTAAGAAAATATGGGACTTGGGCGTATGCCCGGAATCGAATTCCGAGGTCCCGAGTCCGAGAAATAAATTTTTGAAGAAAATTATTTTCTGAACAATATAAAGGTTTTTGAAAATGAGATTTGATGTGAAACCTGTGAAACTGGGTCCGTATTATGGTTCCGGAGCCCAGAACAGGTACAATACGTTTTATATGTGTTTGTTATTTGTGAAATTTGGTAAGAAACGGACTTAGTTTGAAGCGAGTCGGATCGAAAATGTAAAGATTAAGAAGTTTTGGAAGCTTAAAGGAATTTCATTGATTTTGAGGTTTAATTCGATGTTTATGATGTTATTTTGGTGTTTTGATTACACGTATAAGTCCGTAGGTTATTTTTGAGGTTGTGCGCATATTTAGTTTGGTGCCCCGAGGGCTCGGGTGAGTTTTGGATAGGTGTCGGGGTGATTTTTAGGCTTAAAAATCTGGTGTTGCACAGTTTTATGGTGTCTGGTGTAATGTACTATGCGATCACATAAGGTCCCTTGCGATCCCGTAGCACAGGCTGGGAGGGGGGCTGGTCTTGCTCTACGCGAACGCAAGGAGCTGGGTGCGAACGCGGAGCTTTAGGGTCCTTGCTCTACGCGAACGCATCCCATTCAGTCACGATCGCATAGGCTTAGTGAGGGGCTGGGGCTGGGTAGCTATTTACACAGTGAAACGTGACCCCTTAGTCGCGATCGCGGAGGGTAGTGTCCAGTGTGATGTGCGATCGCAGTAGCCCTGTCGCGATCGCGTAAGCCATTTTCGCCCAGTTATTCTTTTTGGTAAAAACCAGAACCCATTACGGGATTAGACCCAAATTTCATAATTTCTTCTTGTCCACCTCATCTTGGGCGATTTTTGCATGAAAACTTCACCACAACTTCATAGGTATGTAAGCGTAGACTCATTTCCTTCAATAATTATCAACACCCATTAGATTTCTAGGCCTAAAACATGAGTTTAAGGGTAAAAAGTTAGGGATTTGGGTAGAGTTAGAGCTTTTTGATTATTTGGGAATTTGACCTTGTTTTGGGGTCGGATTTCAAAACAAATTACATATTCGGGCTCGTGGGGGAATGGGTGATCGGGTTTTGGACCGAACCTCGTGTTTGGATCAAGCGGGCCCGTGGTCGATTATTGGAATTTTGGGAAGAATGTTGGGAATTCTATAATTAAGCTTGGGAATTGAATTGTTTAGAATTTATTGATATTATTGAGTCGATTATGTATAGATACGATTGTTTCGTAGTCGGGTACGAAAGGAAAAGCAGTGCTAGAGGCTTGATTTGGATTCTTGGAGTCGAGGTAAGTGTTTGGCGTAACCTTAGCTTGAGGGAATTGGTATTGAGTCTTAATTGCTACGTATTTATTACATGTTCAACGTATAGGTGAGGTGACGAGTATCTATATGTTGTTTTCGAGCATGACCGTGGGTCAGATATTTGCAATTTTATGATATTTATTGGATTTTACTATGTTTACGGGTTTGGTATCCATTTGTTAGATATTCATTTGATGGAAATTCTTGGTTATGAGTATTGTTGAGTAGTTGATCGGTTGGGGAAATTTATGTTGGATTATATACTTGTGTAGGATTGGTTATAGCTATGTCTCTTGCCGGGACGATATAATTCTTGTTGATTATTCCGTGCATTTAAGGTTTCTTATTGTTGATTTCATGACAACTGTTGTTTTTATATTGTTTATGCACGAGGGGACATTCCGTGCCGAGTGTTTGTGAGGTTATTCACGAGGGGACATTCCGTGCCGAGTGTTTATTTTATTATTGCACGAGTGGACATTCCGTGCCTAGTGATTGTGAGGTTATGCACGAGGGGACATTCCGTGCAGAGTGTTTATTTATTTATTGATGCATGAGGGGACATTTCGTGCCGAGTGTTTTTGGTGAGGTTATAGCACGAGGGGACATGCCGTGTCGTTTGTGTTTATTTACTTGTTCAGAGTTGTTAATTCCTGCTATTATTTATACATTTCAGATGTTATCGTATTCTGTCATTTCAATGAATTGTTGCCCCTTTTTCCCTTGCATGTTAGCTCCATTTTTGTGCTTATCTGTTATTTCTTGTCATTACTTCTTTATTACATTATTGAACTGTACATGTATTCGTTATTTGTCGTGTCCTAGCCTCGTCACTACTTCGCCGAGATTAGGCTCGGCACTTGCTCAGTACATGGGGTCGGTTGTACTGATGGTGCACCTGCACTTCTTTATGCTGTGAAGATTACGGAGCCGGACCCAGTGGACATTGAGCAAGGGAGTATCCTTCAGTCCACGACGACACCGGGGTAGTTCTGCAGGCGTCCGCAGGCCTTGGTGTCACCATCTATTTCTTTCCTTCTATCTTATCTCGTATTTCTAGACAACTACACTTGTTTATTTCAGACTCATGTTTTTAGTAAATCTTAGACTGTCTGTGAAATTGTGACACCAGTTCTGGGGGTGTATTTAAGGAAGTTTCGTAAGATTTATTATTTAAGTTTTTGAATTTCTTATCTTCCGCATTTCTAATTATAACTGTTCTAGTTTATCATTGTTATTTCAATTGTCTATAACAAAAAAAAATATAATAATCGGAACGTTGGCTTGTCTAGCGGGTTCAACGTTAGACGCCATCATGTCCTGAAGGTGGGATTTCGGGTTGTGACAGATTTTGAATAGGATTTTGTTATCGGATTTGAGTATTTTTTGTATGATTAGGCTCGTGAGTGAATGAGCTTTCGGGTTTTGTAATTTTTTTCAGATTTCGAGACGTGAGCCCGAGGGCCATATTTAAGCCGTTTGGATTTTGGGGTAGATTTCAGTAGTTTTCTTGTGGAATTGCTCATTTTAGCCAATATTGATTATCTCGTACTATTTGTGACTAGATTCGGGACATTTGGAGGCCGATTCGAGAGGCAAGGGCGTTTCGGAGTCTGATTTCTACGCAGTTGAGGTAAGTAACAGTTTCTGGTCTTAAGGGTATGAAACCCGGAGTTTGGTATGATGTTACTGTTTGGAGGTGACACACATGCTAGGTGACAGGAATGTGAGTGTACACCGTGAGGGATTGTGACTTGGTCCGTCCCGTGAGACTGTAAAGTCTAATAGCCTTTTGTGCTTATATGTATTCCTTGTCTACTAGAAATTTGACTGCCTTTCATGTTAGAAATTATGCTTAGGATATGTACCTGCTTATGGTTGTTACACTCAGTCATAATAATTCTTGTATATGTTTATCTCAGTCTCTATTATTTCTCTGCTGATACACTATAGCACTCTGATTTGGGCTGATTCCCTTTCATTATTGAGGGTTGTTAGACTAGTGAGGTTCATGACTAAGTGAGGTTGAGGGCCTGTTGGTTAGGCATTGTACCTTAGCACGTGAGTTGTCCGTGAGAAATGTGAGTTGTCTGTGCATATTCTGATATGATATGGTGAGCACGTGAGTTGTCTGTGCGGCACGTGAGTTGTCCGTGCAAATTATAGCGCTTGGGTTGTAGGAGCCCCTCCGGAGTCTGGACACTCCTACTGAGTGTACGTACCTAATGAGCGTGTGTATTGATGGCTGAGAGCCGAGTGTTGAGCTATTGAGAGCTTGAGTGATAATATCCTCTGAGGTTACATATGTCTTCTTTGTTTCCGCATTTAGCTGATTCATGCTACTGTTGAACTTCCGGGAACTTGTTATATTTGGTGTTATTTGAACTTGGTAAATATGCAACTGATTTGACTCATGTTACCGGTATTTACTCATGTCTATTCTTAGATTTTGAAATTTTCCAAAATGAACTGTACTGTATAGCTCGTCACTACTTCTCAGTTCCTTATTTATTTCTGTTACTTTATGAGTTGGTTGTACTCATGCTACACTCTGCACTTCATGTGCAGATCCAGGTGTGTTGATCACGGAGATCGTTGAGTTCGGGCGCGATCGAGTACTGGAGGCTACAAGGTAGCTGCCAGCGTCCGCAGGACCTTGTCTCTCCCTCTATATTTCTTTATGTCCGGTGTTGATACTTAGACACTGGTTGTATTAGTTTGGCTTTCTAATTGCTCATGACTTGGTGACACCCCGATGTTTGGGGCTAGTTTTTCGCATTTTGATTCTATTTTGAGTTCAACTTTGGTTTTTTAATGAAAATTTTTGATATGGAAAAGTTTTAAACTACCTTTATATTGAATTACTGAAGTATTTTGGAAAAGTCGACTTGCCTAGTACCATCGATAGACGCCACCACGATCAATTAGATTTTGGATCGTGACACTAATGCAAGAAAATGTCTTCCTCGCTTCTTGAAAATATTTGCAGTCATACTAAAGATATTATTTGTATTAAATTAATTTCATTTGATCTAAATATTCACAACTTTTCTTGCAAGATCGAGTTCAAGAAGATAGTAACCAATATGCTTTCTGCCGATTCTGGATTTTGGGTTTCTGTTATCGTGCATTGGACAATGACAGTCCGTTACTGCTTTGGGCCCAACATTGTTGGCAAATTAATCCAAATAGCCACCCATCTAACTACCTAAATTAAAAATAGCCGATGAATGTATAATATATATATAATTTATGTATTATATATGTATATTTATGTATAATTAATATATAATATATGTAAATAGCTAAAATAAATAAATAATGAGTATGAGTGACTATTTGTGTAAAGATCTCTTTTCTTAATTGGCAGTACAAGTGTACACCATAAGATGTGTTTTATGGCTGTAATAGCGCATGCTAGCTATTTTCAGCCATGTAATTGAAAATAGGGAACTTTTCATAAGTACATAAGGTTTTAGAGAATTTTTCCAGCATCTTAGAACCATTAATTAGTTCAATAACAAATATGAGGATAAAATATTTGTATCCAGTAGCAGAAATTTCTTTTTCTATCCAAAATTAACGTTCGCTCCAACTAATCTCTCCTTAACTTCTCGCTTAGGAGTGATGGATTTCATAACTTTTGAATGAATTACTCCCTAGGGATTCTCTTTTATATACAATATTATTTCTTAAACAAAAACAACGAAAAAAAGAATTTAGTCCCAAAAACTACACGAAACCATCAATAGAAGAAAGAAAGAATTGAACTGTAGTGTTAGGTTAATATGTGTACATCTATCTATATACACAATATAATTTTTTTGTTGTATATCTAGTTATATACCCAATATATAATGGTATTTCTACAAAGTATAATAATATTATATCTTATATTTCTATTTGTTTATTTATAAAGAATGACGGTATAAAACTAATAAGAAACAGGCAAATTAAAGAAAAATATTATAGTTCATTTGTATAGGTATTGCTTTAGTCGTCTTACTTGATTGTCACTTTGCCAATAAAACAAACTTTTTGTAGCTTGGCTAAAAAATATGCTAATAACAATAACAACAATAAAGATAAACAAGAACTACCTGCTCATCAGGGCAAAACACAAGGAAGCTAGCCACCTTTGATACATAAGTGTAGTACGTTAATTGCCAATGCATAAAGAATAAAGGGCAGCATTTAGGAGGGGGGAGGGGGAGATGATAATAAATTAATAAGGATAAAAATTTCTTCCTTAATTTGTGGACCAAATTTTATTTAGAAAATCTTTGAAATATGATATTGTAAATGAATCTCTTTTATTTGGAATAAACAAAGATTATTTTTTACAAAAAGCCCAACCGTGTAAAAGTCTCTTGAAAGAAAAAGAGAAACTGTTATCAGATATCAATTTTTACAAATTCACCTATGAAATTTGAAATTCACCATAACTATGATTGTTTTTTAATTAGATAAAATAAAAAGTGGCTATCGTAAATTTATACGGCCATGGCTAGGGAAAGAATATCTTCATGAGACTTTTTTTTTCTCTCTTTTCATGGGACCATGTATGTTTGTGTGAGATTGCATCTCTTCTTTTTCGTTCCTGCTTCTTATTCTTCTTTTAGGTATTTGTGTTGTGTCCATATGTCGATGTTATAAATTTTCTCTACCATTGCCTTTTGGAGTATCATAACATGTTAGAATTTTTTGTGGACTTACATATTTATTGTATTGAGAATAATTGTTCCAAACTGAAGGTGATTTGCTAATGATTAAAATTAAATGAGTTTATAAAACACCTCATAAAGTATAAGGACTTGTGTGTAGATACCTGAATATAAATTCTAATTTAACATGAGCTAAATTAAAATTATATGTGCAACTATAAGTAGGTTACGGTCTACAAAGAGTTTTCTTTTCTAATCTCCCCATTATGTAAAGAGGTAAAAACACACGTCTTAGCTTGGAATACTGTAAAGCACTAGTTGAAGAATTTTACCAGTTGCAGGAGTACAATTTTTATTCTTGATGATTTGACACGATAGTTCTTGGGAAAATTAGTTTTCATCTATAATTTTAATCTAACAATTATTATCAAGAGCACATATGACGTTAATTGGTTGAGAAACCTTCTTTAGACAAACGTATTTGGAAAAAGTATTTCTGCAAGAAAGCTTTAATTTGGTTATTTATTGATTTAGGCGCTGTTCTTGCGGCTTAACGTTTCTGTCAAGAGAGAAGTTCGCCACCTGTAATTTTAAGGATTTTGATTAAAGCCTTTTTCCAATTTGTCGCCGCCAGAAAAAATTGAGGGTCTAACTTATTGATTAAAACGTTAACTCACTGCTAGTTTACTCTGAGCCATGAAAACAGTTGTGTTTAGGGTTTAGGTGCCCGCTAGATGGTTGCTATTTGGGTATTATTATTATTATTATTATTATTACAATTATTATTATTATTATTATTACAATTATTATTATTATTATTATTATTACTATTATTATTATTTGGTGTGAAAAAATAATTACGGGCAGCCCTTTAAGTTTAGGGATATTGACACAAAGGGGACTTTTGGGGCTGGTCTTAAAACTGAAATCCCCGAAATTAAACAATTGCTGGAATGACCCTAATATGTCGATGCACGTTTAATGAAATAATCTGGACTAAAATACCCTAAGGCTGAGATAGCGTCAGAGCAACCAAAATCGGAGAACTGCGCCATGCACAAGTTATGATAAATTGATAGGACTTCATGTTGTATTCAACATATCGAGTGGCATAACACACAATTTATCGGGTTACCATACTTCTAAGACTACGAACAAAAGAGTAAAAAAAAGCATGTCCGAAAGATAGCAAGCAAGTTTGTATAGGTCAAAATCCGATTGAGGGAATTCAGTATGGAAAAGTTATTAAGTACAAGAATCACGGCCTCAACGTGAGCAATAAGGCCGAGGTCGAGCAGGTCCTAACAACAAGGAACCGCCGAGCAATATATTAAGGCCGAGGTCGAGTAGCGAAGAGTAGTAATAACAGCTAGGTCGAGTAGCAAAAGGCATGTAAAATTCATTATCCATTTGTAAGATTCACTTGGATAAGAACTCTTGTAAACAATTGACTTTTGAGAGATAATACAAACTTTACCTTTCCACAGTGATTCGATTTGTTGTTTATTCTGTCTTTCCACTCATCAGATCCGAGACAACTTTGTTCATTTCCTTATCCATTTGTCACACATTATAGTCAGAGGGACGGATCATCCACCTCATTCAATATTTGGGTTAACCGTTCCTCCTATTTATATTTATTTCCATTTTGCATATTTATTGCTCATTATTATCTCATCACACATTCTCAATAGCTACATTTAATAACTTCAATCAATAGTTGGATATTCTTGGGCATTATTGCATGAGCAAGTATTAGATCTAAGATATATTATATTTGATTAGGATTTGCCCTTCACTTCATTTATCTTTTAATTAGTTTAGCAAAAAGTCCCATACTTTTTGATCAAACAATCTGGCGCCATATGTAGAAATTTCTAGTCAAAGTCATAGTTTTTCTAGATCTACAAAAAAACATACCAACAACAAAGTATAGAACTTTTTTTTTCCTACTTGCGCGATCTAACATGGCAGAAAATGGGGAAGAAAGATTTAAGGCAGTGGAAGGCGTTACTGCTAATCTCCTAAACACCATCAACGAGGCAAACGGAGAAGACGACGAGAACGTGACACCAACCGCTTCTCCTAGGCGAATTGGTTCACCGCTCCCTCATGGCAGCGTTACCGTCTCCCATGAAAAAGGAGCCTCTACATCCACGACGGAAGAAGCACCACCAGCAGTGAAACAACTACCAGAAGCATGGCTAACGAGTCCACTGACCAGTATACTCGACAAACCCTCTCAAAGGGAGAGCAGGGAGGATGCACGAGTCGACATCACAAAAAAAACCAATGAGCAACACGCCCCCCCTCATTCAACAGGTATCACTCACTCTGTTAATGATGAATGTAATGACGCCCTCACTGCTATTCTAAGAAAAATGAAGGAGATGGAGAATGAGAACAAAGCACTCCGCGACCAAATGAGGGAGCATCAAGAAAGGGTGGATAAGATACCGGGCGCCCCGAAACTTCTACCAAAACGGGACGCCGACCGGTTTGTGGAATAACTGTATAGAGACGAGGCCACACAACACGCTATACTCAAAACATTCAAGATGCCGCCATACTTGAAAATATACGACGGCACAACGGACCCTGAGGATCACATCATCCACTACGTCGCCGCAGTCAAGGAAATTACCTCGCTAAAGAGCAAGTACCATCTATATTGTTGAAAAAGTTTGTCGAAACCCTAACCGGGGGAGCACTGACATGGTACTCGCAACTGCTCCCACGATCCATAAAAATATTTGAGGAGATGGCCGACAAGTTTGTCACCGCCCATGCTGGGGCCAAGAAAGCAGAAGCTAGGGTGAATGATATATTCGCCATTAAACAGTCACCTGGCAAAAGGCTCATGGACTTCCTCGCCCGGTTCAACAAAGTGAGAATGATCCTTCCAAATGTGTCAAAGGGAATGGCAGTAGCAGCTTTTCAAAACAGGCTGAGCAGGAGCGGTTTGAGGGCGACCATAAAACTGTTGAGCATGCTCGTGAAGTACCCTCCCACCACTTGGGAAGAAATACACAACGGCTATTGTGCCGAAGTGAGAAAGGATGAGGACAACATTAACGGACCAACTCATCGATTGATGTCGGTCAAGATGGAGTCGAGAAAAGACTGTAGAAACGATAACAGAATGGATCATGTAGGTCCGTGCCTCAATCGCGAAAGACACCAACCGTACATCAGAATTGCCACCATACCCCCCCCCCCATGTNCCCCCCCCCCCGCTATGGTGACGGCCCATTCAGGCCACAAATGGGACTCGCCAAAAATGAAAGAGGTATGCCTACACTATTGTTTGCTCATAATATTTGTGTCTCTCCTTCAGAGATAGTCTATGCCCTAGAGAAGCTCGGCCCTAAGATGAAATAGCCACAAAGGATGAATTCCAACCCAAACACCAGAAAGTCGAACGCCCTCTGTGAATTTCATTAGGAACGAGGCCACAAGACCGAGGACTGCATCGCCTTGAGGCAAGAGGTAGTGAACATGATCCACCAAGGGCATTTGAGAGAGCTGATGAGCGACCGAGGAAGAGCGAACTTCGCTCGTGCACAAAAACAACATCAAGGCCCCCGAAATCGCTGTCCCCAGCCCGCACCATCCAGATGATCATCAGCGGAGGCGACGACGCGACAATCAACAACGTGAAATTCATAACCACCCACAAGTTGAAGCGGTCAATCACCCATGAACGGTATGACGACCTCGAAGAAATTATCATCTTCGATGAGTCAGATACCCACGATTTGACTTTTCTTCACTATGATGCTCTTGTTATTACTTTACACATTTCAGATACTAATGTAAAATGGATTATGGTAGATGACAGAAGTGGCACATGCATTATTCACCCTCGAGTCCTCGCACAAATGAGGCTCGAGGATAAGATAGTGCCACACTGCATCACACTAACGGGTTTTAACAATGCAGTTGAGCGGACCTCCAGATAAATCACACTGCCTGTTCTAGCCGGTCGTATCACCCTAGAAACAACGTTCCACATCATGGACCAAGACACGGCGTACAACGCCATTATAGGATGACCTTGGATACACGCCATGAAGGCCATCCCATCCAGCCTATATCAGATCGTCAAGTTTCTTACACCGTGGGGAGTGTTCAGCATTCGCGGTGAACAGCACACTGCCCAAGAATGCTACTGTATCGCCCAAGACTGCACATACACCCAACAGTTGAAAAACAAAGGCACAAAAGCATAACAATTAGCGAGGTCGAGGTTAGACGGTGACAAACAAAAAGATGTCATCAAAGACCCCGAAGTCGTCCACGAGATCAACTGTGGAATACCTCGACCCCGTCCAGCTGGATAAAAGCGACCACATAAAAAAAGTTTATATCGGCCACAAACTTCAAGAACCAAGTAAATTCCATCAATTTTTTAACTAACAACACCGACTTATTTGCCTTCTCCCATGCAGATATGCCAGGCATCCCGAAAGAAATATCAACCCACAAACTGAACATCGACCCACTCTACCCCTCGGTACGGCAAGTTAGAGGAAAATTTAATGTCGCAATAAATGATTCCGTCCGCGAAGAGGTGGAAAAAATGCTTGCAAACGGCTCTATCATGGAGTTGAAGTACCCCCAATGGGTCGCCAACGTGGTCATGGTGAAAAAGAAAAATGGGAAATGCCGCATGTCGTAGACTTCACAAATCTGAACAAGGCCTGCCCAAAATATTAATTCCCATTGCCTCACATTGATCAACACATCGATGCAACAGCAGGGCACGAGCTATTAAGTTTATTGGAGGCCTACTCGGGTTATAACCAAATCCTCATGGAGGAGGAAGACCAGGAAAAAATCTACTTTCATCACCCACCAAGGGACTAACTGCTACAGAGTTATGCCGTTCGGATTAAAAAATATAGGGGTAACCTATCAGAGGATAGTAACCAAAATGTTCAAAGAACAACTTGGCAAAACGATAAAAGTATATATAGACAACATATTGGTCAAGTAAAAAAGAAAGGAAGATCACATCGACCATTTGAGGGAAGCCTTCGACATACTTAGGCGGCACGACATGAAGCTGGGTTATAACCAAATCCTCATGGAGGAGGAAGACCAGGAAAAAAACTACTTTCATCACCCACCAAGGGACTAACTGCTACAGAGTTATGCCGTTCGGATTAAAAAATACAGGGGCAACCTATCAGAGGCTAGTAACCAAAATGTTCAAAGAACAACTTGGCAAAACGATGAAAGTATATATAGACGACATATTGGTCAAGTAAAAAAGAAAGGAAGATCACATCGACCATTTGAGGGAAGCCGTCGACATACTTAGGCGGCACGACATGAAGCTGAACCTCGAGAAATGCGCCTTTGGCATAACCTCAGGAAAATTCCTCGGCTTTTTGGTGTCGCAGAGAGGCATTAAGGTCAACCCCGACCAAATCAAGGCTATAGAAGGAATACCATAAAACTTGACCAGCAAGAAGCAGGTGCAGAAGCTGACCGGTCGTATAGCCGCCTTATCTAGGTTCATCTCACGATCCTCTGATAGATGCCACAAATTCTTCAGCGTACTCAAAAAGGACAACAGACTCCAATGGAATTCCGAGTGCGTCAATGCCCTGAGAAAATTAAAGGCATACTTGTACTCGCCCCCATTACTTGCTAAGGCGGAACTCGGAGAGCGCGTCCTAATCTACCTGGTCGTGTCTGACGTTGCAGTGAGCACAGTCCTGGTCCATGAAAACAAAGGTACGCAATCTCCAATGTACTACATTAGCAAAACCTTGGTTGACGCCGAAACGAGGTACCCTCACCTCGAGAATCTAGCCCTGGCTTTGGTCGTAGCTTCGTGAAAGCTTAGACCTTATTTCCAATGCCATCCCATCTCAGTGGTCACAACTTTTCCCCTGAGGAGTATCCTACACAAATCCAAGCTGTCGGGTAGGTTGGCTAAATGGGCTATCGATTTAAGTGAGCACGATATAACCTATCAACCGCAAACAGCGATAAAGTCCCAAGTACTTGCCGACTTCTTCGCTAAAATAATGCCCGAGGTCGAAAGGGAAGCCGCTAGTACTTCTCCCAAGATACACGACCTATGGATTCTATACACCGATGGCGCCTCCAACGCATCAGAATCTGGACTTGGACTCGTACTCGAGGTCCCGACAGGCGAGATAATTCGTCAGTCCATACGGTGTCCCGATATGACCAACAATGAGGCCGAGATTGCAGGATTAAAATTGGCCCTCAAATACGGAGCACGACGCGTAGTCCTTCGATGCAACTCACAACTCGTCGTCAATCAAGTCACAGGGACTTTCCAAATCAAGGAGAAAAGGCTAAAAAAATATCAGGACGAGATCTGCAAGCTGCTGCCCGAGTTTGATGAATGTCAGCTCGACCAGATACCTCGAGCGCAGAACATCGAGGCAGACTGCCTTGCCAAATTGGCGGCAGCTACCAAAAGCATAAACGGAAAAGAGAACGTGGTCACACTTCTCAACTCAACCATCGAATAAATTGAGGTACGCACTATCAACCTAACTTAGGACTGGAGCAACTGTATCATTGCCTACCTGCTAGATGGCGTGCTCCTAAACGACAAAAAGAAGCCAAAAAGTTTCTAATGCAAGCAACCAGGTATAACATCATCAACAACGACCTATATAAGAGAATGTATGGCGACCCTCTAGCAAAATGTCTGGGACCTAATTAGACAAGGCGTATCCTAAAAGAGGTCCACGAGGGTCATTGCTGGGCTCACACCGACAATCTAGCCCTAGTCAGATGTCTCATACGAGCAAGCTACTACTGACCCACAATGAAAAGGAAGCAACTAATTTTGTTAAAAAATGTGAACCATGCCAAAAATACGCCCCCATGATCAATCAAGCGGGCGAGCACCTCCACTCAGTGACGTTGCCCTGGCCCTTTATCAAATGTGGAATGTATATCGTCGGCCACTTCCCGTAGGACGAGGTAATGTACGATTTCTTTTGGAATTAACTGACTACTTTTCTAAATGGGTGGAAGTAGTTGCATTCTCCCAAATACGTGAACAAGAAGTGATCACCTTTATATGGAGGAACATCGTATGCCGCTTTGGCATCTCTAAAGAAATCAGTTGTGATAACGGATCTCAATTCACAGGGAAAAAGGTCGCTGAGTTCTTCGAGAAATGGCACATCAAAAGATACTCTCCATGCCATATCATCCCATCGGCAACGTCTAAGATGAATCCTCCAACAAAATGATATTGAATATCATAAAAAAGAAACTAGAAAATGCCAAGGGACTATGTCCAGAGGTTCTACTACAAGTGTTATGGGCATATCACACCACACCAAAGACAAGCATAGGGGAAACGCCGTACTCACTAGTCTATGGGACTGATGTAGTGATACCGGTCGAGGTTGGGTAACCAAGACTAAGATATTTAAATGAAAGCGGGCCAGGCAACAATGAAATAGAAGGCAAGATCTCGACGAGGCCGAAGAACAAAGAGACATGGCTTACATAAGAATGGTAGCCCAGAAACAATAAGCAAAGCGATACTACAACAAAAAAGCCAAAGTCAGGGACTACGTACTCAAAGTCAAAACTCAAGCGAGCAAAGATCCACGGGAAGACAAACTGGAGACCAATTGGGACGATCTGTACAAAATTACGGCAGTAGTAAGCAAAGGGCCGTTCCAACTAGAAACAATGGAGGGAAAAGTGCTACCGAACAATTGGAACGTCGCTCACCTCAAATACTTCAACTTCTAAAGATAAGACGTCCTCCAAGACGTACTCTTTTTCCCTCACCCGAGTTTTTTCCTAATTGGGTTTTCTCGGAGAGGTTTTTAATGAGGAAACGAAGAGGGCATCTCGAAGTTAAGTATCAATTCATCGATCGACTTCTCGACAGTTTCTCCAGGTCGACCAATGAAGGGACTAGATAGACTGGGACTTCTCCAATGCATGTACGAATAGAGCAAAAACATGTAAACTTCTTCAATGAATGTATAAAAAAAATGAAATATGCAAACATATGATGTTCACATGTCCCCACCAAGTTTACACATTATGCCAACCCAAGAAATTCAACATTCGACCTCGCTCGAATCAACTCACATTCGACCTCGTTCGAATTAATCTAAAGTCAATATTCGACCTTGCTCGAATTGACTCACATTCAACCTTGTTCGAATTAATCTAAAGTCAACATTCGACCTTGCTCGAATCAACTCATATTCGACCTTGTTTGAATTATTCTAAAGTCAACATTCGACCTCGCTTGAATAGACTCACATTCGACCTCGTTCGAATTAATCTAAAGTCAACTTTCGACCTCGCTCGAATTGACTTACATTCGACCTCGTTCGAATTAATCTAAAGTCAACATTCGACCTCTCTCGAACCGACTCATATTTGACCTCGTTCGAATTAATTAAAACACTTGCACACAACTTGGATCGAACTAACTAAGTAACAATTCAGCCTCGCATGAGTTCGACTTACAGTCGACCTAAGTCAAATCGCAATCAAGGCAGTCAATTGAGAAAAAACATTCAAGGGAACAATAAGAAGTTCAAGAACAAGCAGCAAAAATATTATTATTCCAAAAAGTCATCTTACAAGGGCAAAACAAGTGCCCACAAAACAAAACAAAAAGAAAAGAAAAGAAAAGAAAAGAAGAACAATAATACAAAAGGAAGTATACTATTCGGCCGCATCTCCCCCATCGCCATCGTCACTGGCGCCCTCGCCATTGGAGTATTCGTCATCATACCAAGCACCTGGTTTGAGCCCGTCCAAATCATCTTCATTATCATCCACCCGGGCATACCCGGGTCGTAGCCACAAGCATCACGATCTGCACGTGCCTTAACACAAGCATCCTCGAATTCTGCCTCAGAAGCTTTCCCGGCTGTCATCAAACCCCTATTTATGTCAAGATGAGCCTGATGCGAAGCTAGAATTCATGGATTAACATGGCCCTATATTTTATGTGCGTTAATGATAAAAATACACTTTTTATGTGCATAATAGAGTCTATTTCATGTGTAGGTGAATTGGAGATGGGAATCGAGCTAAATGTATGCAAATACATCAAAAATACGCTCAAGAGGCGAGGAGGAGTGCACCGGGCTATAACTGGGCGCCAGATCCCAAACGCCTGACCCTGCCTGGCGTAAGCCAGACATTAGAGTCCAAACGCCAGCCTTAGCCTGGCGTTATCCAGGCGTTAGAGTCCAAACGCCAGCCTTATCCTGGCGTTAGCCAGGCGCCAGGGCCCAAACGCCAGGCTCCTGTTTCGGTCAATTCCGAGTTTTGACGAGTTTAAGTGTTTTCCGGTTGGAATAGAAGTCTCCTACACGTTTAGGGTTTGTCCTAAACATATAAAGAGACCCCTAAAACACAACTTGAGGAGGATCGGAAGACATACGAAGGATTCGAAGAGAGGAAATCATCAAAGTAAAGGAAAACCTGTGGATTACTACTCAGCAAAGAAAAAACATTGATTTTTATCTCCTTAGTTCATTACTCTGTAATTCAATTATGCAAGTTATTTTAGATTTGATATTTATGAATATGAGTAGCTAAGTTTCGTAATCTAGGGTTTTGGTGGAACCCGTTGGGGGACAAACTTATGGTGGTATTAATACAGTTTTGATTGGTTGTTTAATCTATATTTGTTCAACTCCGTTATTGTTGTAGTTAATTGAATGGCCATCAATTAGCTGTGCCTATTTAGTATGCATCTACTTGAGAGAGAGTGCATATTTAGGTA